>JAASFI010000768.1:0-17615 GCA_023333705.1 Globisporangium viniferum | reverse complement strand
TGTTCTCTCGCTCTGAAAACCACATGCAAGTGAGTACTAAGCCTGTTTGATATAAAAAACGCCTTTCCGAAGCAAACGAACGCACCTGAGGCAATAACGAACGGCGCTTCCGAAGTGGTCTTTTATATCCTTTTAGGGGCTTGACGCGTTATTTTCTCGAGTGCCATCAGTTTTGCTTGGATTGGGATGTGGAGAGCATCAAACGATTGGTCTGAACGAGGCGAGTGGCGGGCGTAATTACGAATGTAAATATGGCGCTTTGTGGTCGCAAGTTAAAAAACTGATGGTCTTATAAATATTGCCAGCGTTGTATGAAGGTCTGTACGCTTGTAATGATTTACTTATTTGTGTTGATCGTACGTTGAAAATCCGGTGATTGCTTGACAAAATCCCCAGATTTTTGAAGGTTGAAGTTGTTTTAACGTTTACTCAACAGCGACAGCCCCCGAACAAACTGCTGTGAAGCGTCTCGACTTCTTAACACTTCGAGAGATGGTGATCGCATGTACACGCCATCATCTCTCTCCAAAGGCTTCATTCAGATACGAAAATTCAGCCCAAATATCTAATAAGGACCAGACTGACACACACGCACCCAAGTGTTGTCTGAATGGCCGAGAGAGCCTCACACACCGACCGGTGGACGCTTGTTCTCAGATTTGATGAGAGCGAACAGCGAGTCGGAAGGACGACAATTCAGGCGGTTGGTTGTATGGCAAACTTACACAAAGTGGATCGATGGATAACTGTTCTCGGCCGAGGGTGGACCAAGATGACCAAGTTTGCTCCGTGTAACCCTGCAATACCCCCTCGCATCCACAGAAGCCAGAAACCAGAGGCTGCGGAATGGCTGAAACAGTAACCATAAGGGTATTACTCATCGTGTTGACGCAGATTTCCGTCATATGTAAATGCATAGAGCTCTATGCATGCGCCACTAATAATAAGTGAAGAAGAACCTGAAAAAATAATATTATATCACACCATCAGAGAGAAGAGCGCGACGCCACGGCGGCCTTTACATACAGAAAGCTCTCAGTCTCTCTTTGTGGGCCCTTTTGATACACGAGACCACCTTCGACTCAACAGGAAAGGAATGTAGTCAAGAGACTTTGTATTTGTGTGTGTGAAACTCAACAATTGAGAGGATTGCATTGATCTGCACAGAAGTAGGAGGACTTTGGGCTTCATGAGCTCCTTCTGTGTATGTACAGATCCTATAGGAATGGTACGCGAAAGAGAACCAGATTATTATAGTGCCACGTGTCCAAATGTCCATCTTTGTCTGCGGAAGTTCTCTCTCCATTTTCATTTCGATGTGGGAACCCCGTGGAAGGCTCGCAATACACCCGCGCGTGTGAATCAGACTTCGCTCCCAAGAGCGAAGGGAAAGTGGCCTCTCAAGCCCTCGCTCAGAAAGAAAGAGTGGCTGGCGGCAAGCGTGCCACACTTTCTCGAGGTTTGACTGGTCCGTCACCCAGAAGACAGAGTGGTTTTCATGTTACACCAATGAAATGAATCGAAGACACAACTTCTGACTCGGAGGTGTTGTGAGGAGGGATTCAGGATGCCTCGGGAGTCCTGAGAGGCATCCTGAATCCTCCGACAAGCTCTCACAATTAATAGAGATCTTTATTAGCCTCCTTCGCAGAAGCTCACTCTTCCGAGTCAATCTTGCAGCGCTTCTGTGGCGGTGTTCAATGTCGTTCACAGTGTGTCCAGTTCACAAATGAAGAGCGAGTGAAATGGATCCTTTGACAGACAGCAACTGGATCTGGATCCCCTGACACTACAAGCTGAGCTGAGAATCTCCTGTTACAACCGCGAAAGATCCTTGAACTCTTCGTCCGGTTGTTTTCTGCGGCGCCTGCTGTCCCCCGTTTATGTGCTGTAGCCTCGCTGCTCAAAGCAGCAAAGGCGAACACGTCAAGCGTCAAGCACGTTGACAAGACGATTGCGCCACCAGGGCTTGTTTACAAGCGGCGAATGTCCAGCTGTCAACCTGTCTTGCGGACAGCTGGGAACCAGGCAATTGGCGTATCCCAGTTTGTCTGGGAGTTCTGATTTGTTTGGTATCATGGATATTGGAGTCTTGTGAGGCTCAAGCCTTCCAGTCCCAAGTGAAGGGATCCAGTTGGCAAATGCTCGGGTTGGCACGAAAGCTTGTTATCGCATAATCAGCCCGCGCTTTCTTTGTCGTGGGGTGTACGCTCGCCTCTCGCACCATCAACCCGAGACAGTGGCGCATGGCGAAACACGTCAGGGAGCAATCGCCCACTCAGCCCACTGTTGTCGCAGCGCAAGCCAATCGTAAATAACTGGCCACTGGGCTGAACTGAACGCTCCCTCCAGCAGCATGTTGACCACCCCACCACCACCACCAAGTGCGAATCTATGATGAGGGTGGCCTACCGTGGGATGGTACGTGTCTTGTAGTTGTGCAATGTGGCTCATTACTGCAAGTTGGACAACAACAAGCAATACGATTGGCTCGCATCGAGAGAGAGAGCTCTGCTACTGTAGAGCCAACCGCGACTAATCTCGCGCAGGAAAGAAACAGATTTGACGGATTGCCGTTGGGTTTGAGGTTCAATACACTTTCAAAGATCAGTCGGTCCTTCTTCGTCACGTGCTGGGTTGGACTGGCAACGAGGAGGCCTTCCATCGAAGGCCCTCTCCTCTCGTCGGCTTGGGAAACCCAAAACTCAAGTACATATTGGCGGAAATGCTGTACACAAAGCATGAGTTGACACTCAATGACTTGTTATTTCAGTGCATTTTGTCGCCAAAGTCTTGATTCCGATAGTAGTGTACTGAATTAGGATATATACCACAAATATATAAATTAAACCATTACTTCTTTACGTGCATCACTTCAAATCAGTTGTTCAGACACTGCGTCCAGGCAGTGCCTCGCATCCTCCTTTGTTCGGCTGAGCAGCCTCCCACCCCTGGGGTACAAACGCACGAGACCTTCACTCTCCCTCGCGAACTCAATTCTGCTGGCGGTGGAGACCCAACATTTCTGTTTTTAAGCCATTGACCAGTCTCAAAAACCTTCTCAATTTGATACGAAACACCCCGTGGAACAAGTCAGCGAGGTCAACTGCGTAAAAGCCTGACCGCCTCCAGTGCAGAAACGAGCCACCGTAACCACACCAGCGTACCGTAATGCTCAACTATAGCTCCTCGTCGCGCACTCGCTCGCTCGCTCAGTGCGGTTCTTTCTGCTCGCCTCGCCACGCCAGATGATGCGCGCGAGACCGACCCATTCACGCGCGGTCTCATTCACGCGCTCGCGCTCCCGGCCACACAGAACAGGATTCGCGCTTCACTCGCTCGCCCGCCTGCCAGAAGCCGCCGCCCGACGCGCGACGTGTCCAATTTTGCGTCCGCCTGCCTGCCTCACTCGACTGCGGTACGTCGTCCGGTAATGAGTGAGTGAGCTCTGTGAGTGTGTGTGCGTGCGTGCGTGCATGGCGATGGCTGGCACCCACTCAAGCATATGCCTGCTGGACTGGATGTCCCATGCGTGACTGCCTGCGTGTGGATGCACCTGATGGGTGTGTGTGGCTGGTTGGTGCATGCATTCGGTGCCAGTGATCAATCACGGAGCGTGGTCACGGCGCTCGCGCTCACCCTCATCCTCCTCCTCCCCGCGTGTTGTTGACCGGCGAGAGACTAACCATACGGACGTCTCCTTGTTGTTTCTCTGCGTTGCTTGTCATTTGCCGATTAGGTATCAGGATATCTCTTTCGCTTCGCTCCCTCGCTCTATTAAAAGACGACCAGGTGAAGAACCCTGCTTCAAATCCCAATCAGAGCTCTTCTTTGAAGACGAGAACCTACCTCGAGGACGAACGATCTCATTCGCACTCGCCTCTCCGTTCTTCCTCCAGTCTCGCTCACAGTACTAAGTTAGTACTCCTCCGTAGTAAGCCGCAGCGCGTATTAGCATCAACAGCCAGCAAAGATGCTCAGCCGCGTGCTCAAGGAGGTCAAGATCCCGTTCCCGGACGACTTCTTCCCTGAGTTCCAGGTATCGGCGGAACTGCGCAACGCCTACCACCACGCCGCGTATCAGCTGCTGAATAACACGCTGCGCGACGAAGCACCGCTCACGCGCTTCCACCCCGCACAGCAGCCGGACAACTGGAAGCTCATCGGCGAGCGTCTCGGTCTGCAGCTCTACCGCGAGCGCGGCGCCGATCGCGGCTCGGCGCTGCAGGTGCTGACGATCGGCTCGCTGCCAGGCACGCTCGAAGACGTCATGTGGGGGCTCTATGCCGCGAGCCACAGCAGCTTCAAGACCCAGCGCTCGATCATGCACAAGGACTTTTTGGACGCCGCGATGCTGCACGTGCTGGAGGAAGACCCGTTCTCCGAGGGCGACCCGGGCTTCACGTTCCGCTTCACGGGGCTCAAGTGGCTCGCGTGCGCACCGACGGGCAAGCTGTTGCACAAGCGCGACGTCTGTTGGCACGAAGAGCTGGGACTCATGAACGACCCGAACGGCGACGAAGTGGGCTTCATGACCATGCACTCGGTGCGCGTGGGCGAGTGCCCGCCGTTCGAGCAGCAGGGCGTCAAGCGCTCGAACGTGTCAGTCGCGTACATCTTCCGGGACCTGGGCAACGGCCGCACGGGCGTGTACATGAAAGGCAGCCACACGGTCGGTGGCAAGTCGCGCAGCTGGAGCACGGACGCCGTGATGGTCGAGATGTGGCTCGCGATGGCCAACGTGCTCGAGTGCGCGCAGTCCAAGCGCCTGTCCAAGCTCGTGCACGGCAAAGAGGTGTTCGTGGCCAGCCAAACGTAAGTGTTCGCCTCATTTGAGCCTCTTTGTGTGGGATTTGCAGTCGCTAATTGGTTTTGTATCGGATTTTCCTATAGAACAGTGGCAAGAACTGCGATATCTGCGACCAGAAGCTCAAGATGCTCAAGGGCGGACAGAACTGCAAGATCTGCGGCAAGGTGTGTTGGATGACACCTATGTCTTGATACTTTCGATACCAATATGGTCATTTTGATACTCATGTCTACTCTACGGTATCTTCTCCCATTATTGTCTCCTACAGAACGTCTGCGATCGCTGCCGCCTGACCAAGCTAATCTACCCGTCGCGCGAGACCGCGGTGTTCCCGTGCTCGTACTTCTTCTGCAAGCGCTGCCTGATCGATGCCAAGGACCAGCTCTACTCCAAGGCGTCGCGCGTTAGCTTCCAGTCGGACATCTCCTCGCAGCGCTCCAACTCGCCTCGGTATCGCGCAGGCAGTCGCGCGGGCAGCAATGGACCACGGTCCGTGTACTCGTCGTCGTCCTCCACGGGCTCGTACCGTGGCGGCAACAACAGCGTCAACAGCATCAGCAGCCATCAGCACCAGCACCAGCAGCGCGAACGAGCCCGCGCGCCGTCGCGAGACCAGCAGCAGCAGTTCCAACAGCAGACATACTACAGCGAAGTGAAGCTCCGGCAGCAGCTGAGTCCGCGCAGCAGCACGAGTACAATGTCCAGCGCACGGCCGACGGCGAGCTCCGAGTCGAGCTTCTCGGACCCGTCGTCCTTCAGCATGGGCTCCTACCCTCGCACAGAGAATATGGTGGGGAACACTGGTGCATCCGGGTCGTCGTCCTACCAGTCGTACCAGAATGGCCGATCGGGCATGATGACGGCCGCATCCACGCCACAATCGCGAGGCGCGCCGCCGCCTGTGATACGTCGGAATATCTCGGGCTCGAGCGCTAACTCCCAGCCTCGCTCTCACCACCAGCTGCATACCCAGGGCAGCTTTGCGGGCTCCACGACCAGCAGCGCCTATGAAGCGGACCACGGCGAAGAGGACGACGACAGCGACGACGACGATGAGGACTCGAGCGAACTCAGCGAGAGCGACGAGGAACTGTCTGTCCCGGTTGTCGTGCAGCCTGCACCTAGACGCCTGAGTCCGAACGCAGACGTGCTTGCCAAGCTGCGACAGATCGAGCTGTATGCGGATGACGAGACGGGGCTCGTGGAGCTCCCGCCGTCGCGGCGGATGTCTTCGCAGCCACCACCGCCGGCCCAGACCAGCCACGGCTTTAACGATGACCGCCTCAAGTACATTAACACGTACCAGACGAACCGCGAGGGAGCCGTGGTGGGCAACCGTGTTGCAAGAGCGCCGTCACAACCACCTCAAGCCACTTCGAACGCGCTTGTACCCGCTGGTAGGAATGGAAACAGCAGCAACAATGGCGGCGGCTATGCCAACAACAGCAGTGTTGGGTATGCGAATGCCGGGTATGCATCAGCACGAGCGCCGCCGCCACAAGTCCCAGTCCAGCAGCAAATGCCGTCGTCGCACTTGAGCGAGCGCGAGCAGATGATGCAGCGGCTGATGCAGATCAACATGGCGGCCGAGGCGACGTACCTCATGGCCAAGTACAACGCCAACCTACAGGACAGCAGTAGGGGAAGATAGGGAGAGGTTCCTTGGGCTCCCTCCCAGCTCTCTCTGGTACCTCCTTGGTGTTGATACCAAATGCGTCTGAGTTCAGTCGGTGGTCAGTGGTTGTCGTCTTTCTGGTGGTGAGGTCCGTAATTATAATTTACTGTCAGCTTCTCTATATCTATTACTCTGGGGTATATTCGTGTCAATCGCATCGCATCGTATCTGTCTCGTTGGCAATTGAAGTTGGTGGGTGGTGGTCGGTTGCGTGATACTCTCCATACTCTCCATGGCACTCTTTGATACTTATTTGTTGGCACACGAGTGCCAATTTGAATTTGCAACCAGAACGACGGGCTGATCACAGCTGGTCTCTTACTGGATCGAGGGGACTCAGCAGCTTCAGCGAGCCGCCACTTCAAGCATCGTCAGGCTGCTTCGGCCTGTATGTACATTGCAGCCCTTCAGTTAGCTGGAATGCCTCGCTCTCCTCTTTTTCAAGAGGTTTCAGGATAAACACTGAACTTACTGTTAATAGCAACAAACGCGCTCATGCAACTTCGAGCTGAGTTTCACATTCCATGCTGGCCTGTAACGAAGGTATGTAGGCTTTCGTTGTTGCTCATCTTGTTTGCTATAGTAGCGTTTAGAGAGACCGACGCATGCTCAATTGGAGGACGGGAGGGAAGGCACGATTTGGTATCAAGTCATCTTGGTACCTTGTCTACCTTGTGTCTTGTACTTCCAGTTCTCATTGAAATTCGTCAAGAGTTTTGGCAAGACTGGCAGACGAAAAGCTCTGATGATGGTCTCTCTATCATAGCCGCAGTCCAGCTACGAAAACCTAGTGTGTGTCGTAGCGTTTGGACGTGAGAAGAACCGTTTGGGGGCATTGGAAAATGATCAGAGAGGTTTGGCGCGTTTCAGCACGAAACCTTTGGGTTTGAAATCTTTGGATGCTGGATGGATTCGTTAAGTCGACACACCTCAAAAATAAAATTGAGATTATTCAATAAAAATTTAATTATATCTTTGAGGTGTGTCGTCGACAAGGGAAAATGTCCACAAAATAATGGACTCTGAAAAGCAATCGACAAATAATGGATGGATGCGAATGTCTGCTGGTCGGTCTTAGAAAGCTATAGTTTAGCTTCTTTAAGATGAAAGAAAGCACGGTAGCGTGCATCCAAACAAGCATGGAAATTTCTGTGTTGCCTCGCTCGTTTGCGATCTGCTGGATAGCAAGCATCCATTTCGCCTCGCGACACTAATCAGACGCTCTTGACTTTAAAATTGAGGAGCATTCGACCAAATCCGCCACATCCGAAGCTCACACGCATGCGGCACAGAACTGGTTCTTTAACGTTGTTCCGCTGGTGATTGTGAGAACGCCACTGACTCACCATCCATCCATTCTCCCACGTCTCTGTGATGACAACACAAATACAAATCACGCATTTTGCTTCCATGTCGAAGAGCAGCGCTGGCGACCTACCGCGCTTTCGAAATGGAGTCTTACCGCGTTGTTTGAACTGTGTGGATGATTTGCGTTCTGCTACTACAGCAGAACGTTACTCTTGTCCAGTTTCGAAGCCTTGTTCGCGACCGCACTGCAAACAGAAAAATCGACATTTCAACGGAAAATATACACCCGAGAAGAAGTAACAATTATTAGCGTCACCTTTCATTACCGACTGAGAAGTCGGCGATGGAAAGTGACGCAATTCGTTTCCACCGATCGATCGATTTCTGCTAAATTCGTAGTTGATGAGGCAACTGCAACTCAAAAAGACCGATATTTCAGATCTGCAACGTTCAGAAATCTAGACTAAAAGCACAGTCCAACAACCACATCCTGCTGCAAAACTGTATCTACCGATACTTCAATCCAAACTCCAATTCGTTCAGCGTAGCATGAGAACCACATGGTTTGGTCGGCGCTGTCAAGTCGACAATGTCGACTATAAAAAATGCGTGGAAAATAAATCAACAAGTCGTTTGGCGCCACACAAAATGCCACGCTCTCTAAAGTCGCCAGAGGCTCCACAAAGAAAAGTGAAAAATTTCGTCATGACCACAGCCGCCTACGCTGTAGAGGAGCAAAGGACAGACCGCCTCAACAGCAGAAGTGAGCCATTCAGCCCACATATCGCGGACACTCGCAGCCAGACAGCAGTTTTTTTGCATTTCAATTGCAATCGGACACACAACTGCATGAAGAAGCGCCTTGGGCCACAGCTGGCTTTGCATCTTTTTCAGCTTTTGTTCACTCCAAGTCCGCCCTTCAACAAAAACGAAGAAGAGCGAAGGTCTCCGAAAGTCACCAATGTTGCACGAAGCCTTTGTTCACGCAACATTCCGAACAGATTTGACAGCAAATCAAGCCAGTTCGGGCTTCGGAGCAGAACAGAGCGAAAAGTCGACACGAGCAGACACCGGCGTTAGATCAACCGCACACTCTTTGCGGGTCATTTTCTATGTGAGGCGAACACCCAGTCGCACAAGTGAACCTACGTTTTTCGAGCCATTTCGCTATTGTGGTTTCTTTGGGTCTCACAACCGCAATAAGTTGCACTTTTGATGCAACTTATTGCGGTCCGACCCATCTGCATCCAGAGAGTGGACCTCGCCGCTTACCATCTGTCATGCGCGCATCCCGCCGTCGTCTCCGCCTCTTGTGTTGTTGTTTGTTTCTGCACAAAAGCAAGCACAACTTGTGCTGCACAACATCAATTTGCAATTCGCGTGCGTGTGGCGCTCACTCGATTTGCGCTTGCTTGCTTGCTTTGCTCGTGTGTGTTGAGATCGTGCGGCGTTGCTTGCTTGCTCTGTCTGTGGTACAAAAAGCAGGCTCAATAATCCGCCCCCTATCACTCGCTCATTTGCTTGTTTGCTTGCTGCATCTGTGTTTGCTTTGCTTCGACGTTGCTGAACGCATTACTTATCAAGAAGCGCCGTCGCTGCTCCTCTCCGCTTCGATTTTCCCGCCAACCCCTGCGCCTCGAGTGAGCCGGTTGCACCGCGAGAACAACAGGCGGAGCGAGTGTGAGTGGCATCTGTGGCATCAAGTCACCACCGTTCGTGCGAGTAGTACAGCAGCTGCCCCATCCAACGTCTGCACGCTAAGCAAGCGCCATCACCACCACCATGGCATTCGGCTTTGGACTGCGCTCGGACAAGAGCAGTCGCGCCAAGGCGGCGCACGAGGTCAAGATGTCTCCTCCCCCAGCACCCCAACAACAACAACAACAACAACAACAACAACACGCCGACTTCACAAGCGAAAACAACCGCAACCGCAACAACCAACCCGTCGACGTGGCCGCGCAATTTGCTGCGCAAGCCGCACAAGTCGCGCAACTCACACAGACAACAAAGCCAGCAACGCAAGCGCCAGCAACACACGCAAAGCAAGTGCCAACGCGAGCGGCTCCCTCGAATACAAGGCATCACCACACGCAGCACATTCGTCTCGACGGCGACACCAGCGTGCAGCAGCAGCAGCACCACCACCAGCACCGCCCCGACCGGTCCGCCAGCAGCGCCGCGCCGCCGACTTACGACCCGCGCCGCCGCGGAGAGCTCGCTGGCAGTCTGCTGGAGACGCGCTCGCAGCCGCAGCTGCACGCGCGCCCCACGCGCGGCATGACGACCGTCGCGTCCTCGTTCCTCGACGAGCACGCCCACGCGCACAGCAATGCGCACAGTCACGGCCTTGACCGCCAGCAGCTGCTTCAGCAGCAGGAGCGCCACCGCCGCCGCGGCATGACCACGGCCTCGCAGTATTCACACCAGAGCGCTCGGTCCACGACGTCGAATTCGAATCACTCGACCAGTGATGCGTCGGACCGCGCGGAGGCTAAGGTGGACATCCTGTTCAAGGGCCATCTGATGGCCAAGAAGGGACTGCTCAAAGGGCTCGAGAAGCGCTTCTATTTCCTCACGCGCGGCAACCCCGAGCTCTACTGCTGCAAGGACGAGACGTCCTTCAGCCTCTGGTACGCGTCCGGCTGGTCGCTCAACGCGGGCCACGCGATCGCCAAGGGCTCGGGGCTCTCGCCCGTACTCGTCTGCAGCGTGCTGCGCGCCGACCGCGCTGGCGACTCCGGTGGCAGCGACCGCGGCATCGTGCTGGTCGTGGCGCCCGGCTCGTCGTCAACCAAGAGCGCGTCGCTCAAGTTCTACGCCGAGAGCGCCGAGAAGTGCGAGCGCTGGATCAAGGCGTTTCATAAAGTGCAGACCGCCAAGCGCTCGTCGGCGGCGACAGACGACGCGGACCCACCGCTGTCCCCGTCTACAGTCGCGAGCAGCAGCGGCGGTAGCGGCGTGAGCAGCCACAGGGACCGAGAGAGAGACCCGAGAGACCAGCATGACTTTGTCGCGTCCCCACGGCACGCGCACAACGTGCGCACCCGCCAGGCGTCCCGATCCCGGTCGGACGCGAGCCAGAGCTCGGCGACCAGCCAGGGCGCGCCGCGCGCCTACGCCGGCGGCCAGCTGCGCACCAAGTCGCGCGAGGACTCGCAGTCCGTGAAGAGCTCGAGCTCGTCCGACATCTCGGACGCCGCGACGTCGCACAAGTCGGACCCGTCCGTGGCGCGCGCCAATGGACTGTTCAACACGACGCTCTCGTCCAACGGAAACCAGGGCAACGTGCTGCTGTTCGTGGCCGCGGCGGGGTCAGCGATCTCGGTCTCGGACTCCAAGATGGCGCTCGCGAAGAAACAGGTGGCCGAGCTGGTCGCCAAAGGCGCCAAGCGACCGACCCGCGGCGGCATGGACACCAACCACCACCCGGGGAACCAGATGGCGAGCCAAACGATTTCCTGGCGCTACGGGACCCCCGAGTACATCCTGTCGGACCTCGAGTACATGAAGAACAAGCAGCGCGAGCACGATTCCACGCCGCTCGAGTCGTACGTGGAGGAGTGCTGCCAGACGTTCCTGATGGAGGCGACCCACAAGGCCAAGTACAGCGACTGGATCAGCGTGCGCCAGGAGTACTTCTATCTGCAGGTGAACGACGGCGAGCGGATCCCGGGCCACGCGATCCAGGAGAACGACATGTTTGGCCTGCTCTTCGTCAACGACTTTGAAGTGACGGACGTGGACATGAAGGAGGGCGAAGAGAAAGACCCGCGTGCGATCCTCTCGGAGGCGTTCACCGAGGGGTTCCCCATGGAGATCCTCGAGGTGTACACGCAGCCACCGCAGTGCTACTTCTCGTGGCGCCACTGGGGACCGTTCACGGGTCGCTACAAGGGCGTCAAGGGTGACGGCTCGCGCGTGGAGATCCGCGGCTTTGGCCAGATGCAGATCGACTCGAACCGGATGCTCAACCTGCGGCTCTTCTTCAAGACCAAGGACCTCTTCGACGAGCTCAACAAGGTCAGCAGCGCGCTGAGCGAGGCGAGAGCGCGAGACCCGCGCTCGAGGGCCGTGTCTTCAGCGATCCCACACTTCCCAGTAGCATCAACAGCAACAGCATCAGCAGCTTCTGCTCCGTCGAGCTCCTCTGGTACCAATGCCAGTGCTTCTGGTACCAATGGTGCTGGTACCTCGAGACCTGGTCCTGCGACTGCTGCTCCTCCAGCAGCACCAAAGTCGAAGGCGACGCTGACAGCCGACATCATGGACGAACTCGCGAACTTCACGATCGCGTCCAGCAAAGAGCGCGGCAAGTGAGCAAGCGAGCGAGTGTGAGAGAGAAGTTATGAGCCAGATAGAGTGTGGGAACTGGTGTTTCGGTGTCAAGTATCGAGTGTCAAGTGTCAAAGTATCAGGAGGAGAAGAAGAGAGAGATTGTAAGTATGAGAGCGGAGCTGCTGGGCATTAGTGTTGAAAATCCTATTGATACCAGTAGTTTGTTGTATAGGGGCAACGAGAACATAGCTGCGTCTTCACTGCGAACGAAGCAGAAGAAGAAGAGAGAGCGTGGGGTGATTGGAAGTACCAGCAGCGCTCGCTAAAGAAACAAACATATGCAAGAACAAGTTTTGATACTCAAGGTTGGTACTTAATTATCCAACCGTTTTCCTTCTGCTCTTGTTGCTGCTGCTATTGTTATCGCGCTGCTGGCAAACTTGTCGGTTGGTTCAAGTGTCTGTCAATTCGCAAACGATGCTGAAGAAGCCGAGTACGCCGTCATTGCCAGCAGCAGCGCCAGCAAGGAAGCCTTTCGTCTCTGGTACTGATACCAATGGTGGCGGTGGTGGTGGCGTCATGCAGGTCGAGAGCACCCACGTGCACGTGCTCGCCGACGGCAAGAAGATGATCGACGTGACGCTGAGGCGTCCCGAGGTTCCTGCTTCCAAGCAAGTGAGTGATTCTTGGTCCATGCATGTTGACAAGGATTAAATGTGTGTTAGTGTGGGCTCTTGGCTGACTATGTGGGTTGATACTTTGGTATCATCGTCTGGAGTAGGCTGCAACACTCGTGGTCCCACAGTTTGATGACGAGAGCGACGACAGCTCGTCTTCCGATTCAGACGACGGCGAATCTCACAGAGCCCCCGTGTACAACTCGCCCCTGCGCAGACCACAGCAGTATCAATATCAACAGCGTGATGGTGACAACCTTGAAGACAGCAACAACAACAGTGGAGATGGCCTTGAAGAGCAGCAACCAGATTCTGTCACCTCGTTCCAGGACGACTTCAAGTGGGACAACGCGGGAGTGAACGACATCCAGCAGCTCACAAACGCCAACACGCAGCTGGTGGCCCAGGCGACAGAGTTCAAGCGCCAGATCAAATTGTAAGCTCTGAAGTAGTAGCAACAACCCTGCTGGTACTTAAATGCGGTCTCTAACCATTTTCATGTGTTGGACCTACGCGAAAAACTCGCAGGGTGCAGATCCAACTGGAGGCACTGACTCCAGTCCCAGGACTCAATCCAGAGATGGTGCAGGACATCCTGCTCGAGAGAGAAGGCGCCGAGCATGTAAGCCCCACACACACACTCCAACAATGTCGCCATTGTTAGAAATTGGTTTCTGATACTAAATGACGGGTTTCAATCCTTTCAGGATATCCGCGACGCGAAGATCGTGTACCAGGCAAAGACGCTCCGCCACCTCAAGCGCACGTTGCAGCGCGAGAAGCAACTTGCGGTGGACGCGGTCAAGCAATGCAAACTGATGGAAACGGCCAAGCAGCAGCTCGAGAAGGAGGTCGAGACTCTCAAGCTCAAGGCCGCGCGGTTCCAAGCACGTGCCGCTGCTGCAGCTAATACTCAAGCCCAGTTCCAGAGTGGACCTCAGCAACCAAAGGACTCACCACGAGAGCCTGCGAGCCAACCAAATAACAGCAATTCATCATCAGCAGCAAGCGACACCCAGTTCAAGAAGAAATTCGACGACCTCAAGGTGAAAAACGACAAACTCCAGTCGGATTTCAAGAAACTGCAGCGCGCACTGCAGCGCGAAGTGGGCGACAACGTGTCTATCGACGAGATCCTCGAGAGCGCGGACGGGACGACTGGCAAGCGCGGTCGCGCGCAGCAAATCGTGATGCTCAAGGCGAAAGTGAAGAAGCTGGAGGCCGAGCTCGCGAGTGCTAATAGCAGTAATGGTGCAATATCAACAGCGACACCGCCGTCGAACAGTGTCGACCTGCGCGCGCAACAGGAGCTCGTAGGCCAGCAGACGCAGAAGCAGAGACTTCTGGACAAACTCACGCTCGAGCGCGACGAGATGCAGGAGAAACTGGCGCAGCTGACCAAAAAGTACGACGGGATCAAGTCGCGCACCCAGACGCTGGAGAAGGAGAAGCACGAGAGCAAAGCCAAGTTCCAGCTGCTCGTGGACAAATCCAAGAACGACGACGCGCTCATCGACGCGCTGCAGAGACAGCTCGCGACCTGGAAGACCAAAGTCCAGGAAGTCAAGCGCGTGCGCACGGCCGAGAGCGTGAGTTCGCAGTTGCCAGCAGCCCAGCTGAAAGAGGAGCTGGAGAGACTGCGGAGTATGGTCGCCGAGTACAAACGACAGCAGGGTAACACTCCACCGCCGAGCCACCAGTCGATGGCGCTGTCGTCGGGGATGCCCGTGCCGAGCGAAGCCTCGCAGTACCGGACGATGGCGGTGAGTCGCAACTGTGTGAACTGGTTGTGTTTTTGTTTGTTTGTAATGAAGTTGTATTTGTGGCTAAGCCTGGGTATCGGACCTGTCTACTATGACGTGGAGGCTGAGAAAGAGCGCCTTCAGGAAGTCGTCAAGGGTTTGCAGAGCCAACTGGAGGAGAGAGAGCGGGAGCTGCGCCAGCTCAAGCAGCAGCAGCCGTCCATGATGCCCTCGATGCTGCCCGCGCTCAGCGACGACGCCACCGCGATGATCTCCCGCATACCTGTACGTCTCTCGCTAAACAACGTTCTGATACTTACTTGCTGAGTGAGGTTCTTGATACTTTGATACTTTGGTTCTCGATCTTGATACTGATACTCTTGTGCGCTCGCTTTTGATCCCAGAGAAAACCTGGGATGCCAGCTCTCGGTCGAGGAATCAGCAATACCAATCTCGCTGGTCCTGGTTCGTCTTCTTCTTCTTCACTAGCGCCTCAGAGTCAAAACCAGTCTGGAGGCGACGCGATGCACGGCGCGGAGATCGAGGCGCTAAGGAGGACGTTCCGCGAGAGCCTGAGGGCGAAAGAGGGCCAG
This sequence comes from Globisporangium viniferum, assembly GCA_023333705.1. Taxonomy (NCBI): domain Eukaryota; phylum Oomycota; class Peronosporomycetes; order Pythiales; family Pythiaceae; genus Globisporangium; species Globisporangium viniferum. The sequence continues at coordinate 2,532 of JAASFI010000768.1, read as the reverse complement.
ATCGCCGCGCTGACCAACCGCCTTCACGACCTGGAGACTACTACTCAGCAGCAGCAGCAACAGCAGAACCAACGCAGTCACCACCCAGAAGCCCATGTGGAGAATGACGATGACGACAACGAGGATCTAGCGCAGGAAGTGCAGGATCTGCAGGAAGAGAACCAGTTTCTGCGTCAAGAGTTTGAAAAATTCAAGACCCGCTACGAGGCACTCGTGAGGGACGCCAAGTCCGGCGCTAATGGTAGCAAGGCGAAGTAGCAGCTTGACCGCCCACTCGGTAGCCTCTTTGAGTAAATACAACACCCGGCACGGCACCCCTCTAAGCCCCACTCACTCAATCTCACTCTCACTTCTTCAGTCTCCCTTTCTTGATACGAACTGGGGCTGAATGTACCGTCGCTGCCCTCACTTGCTCCATGATCGCGCACTTGAGCACGGATTCTTCGGCTTTGCCTGGGTCCACCCGTCCTTCTTCGTCATGCTCGGACGTGTCCTCTGTGTCAATGAACTGTCGCCAGCTGTCGCGCTTGCTGTGGTACGCGTGAAGCATCTCCTGGACGCCGAAGAGCTCTTGCTTGAGCTTCTGGACGTCCTTCGACGACTCCGAGGCCTTCTGGTGGTTCACAGCAAGCAGCTGGCGCATCTGGTGGAGCTCCTTGCGGTACACGCGCACTTTCAGTCGCTCCTGCTCCTCCAGTTTGCTTCTTTCGATTGCGTTCTGCTCTTCCAGACTAGTGACCTGGGCTTTCAGAACTTCAATTTTGCTGGTACACTGGTCGAACTCACGCTTTTGCTGGTCAAACTGAGCTCTCAAGGCCCGCGACTCACTCTGTAGCGCCTCGATACTCGCGTTCTTGCGCACCAGCTCCTCGCTCGCAGCCGTCAGCTCTTCTTGCAAGCTCTCGACTTGCCTTGCAGCTCGCAAAGCGGACACCTCCGCCTGTTTGACCTGCTTTTTGTATCGCATCTGCTTTTGGCCCTGGAAATCCGCGGCTTCCTGCTGCTTGTCGATCATCGCCGAGAGGCTCTCGACGTCGTTTTTCACGCTGCATAACTGCTTTTTGAGCGCCTCGTTCTCCGAATTCTGGTGGATCAGCTGCTTCTTCGCATTGCGCGCGAGCGAGCGCTGCGTCTCGAGCTCGCTTGTTAGACTGTCGACCTCGTTTTGTAGAGTTGTGACCTGCTGCTTGAGTTTGAACTGGAGTTTCTCTCGCTTCTGGGCTTCAGTCTGGAGCTTCTCGCTGGAACTTTGCTTGCATGCGAGCAGCTCATCCTGGAAGTGGCTGTTCTGGCTCACCAGTGCGTCATTGTCCTTCTGACTCGCGTCAAGCTGGCTCTGCAGCGCCTTGGCCTGGGACACCAGCATCTGCTCCTTGCTCTCGATGCGCTTCTCGGTGGCTTTCAACAGCTCTGCGGCGGTGCTCAGCTGCGAGTGCACGCGCTCCGAGTACGCGCGGTCCTGCTGCACGACCTGGCGCTGGGTCTCGAGCAGCGTCTGGCTCTCCCGAAGCGCGCGCTCGAGCTCCCTGTTGCCGCTCTGCAGCACTGCGATCGTTGCATTGAGCGACGAGACGTCGACCTCGTGCTGCTCGAGCTGCAATCCGATCTGCGCGTTGAGCTCGCCGAGCTGACTGCAGAGCAGCTCGTAGTTGGTCTTGTACTTCTCGAGCGAGCGCACCTTGAGCTGCAAGAGCGCCAGCGAGTCGTCGTGCTGCTTTCTGTCATTGGGTGTCCTATCTTGCTGCTTGTAGTTGTGGACGGAAGCGCTTGCATCTTTGTGGTGATGGAGTTGAGCGTTTGAGCTGCTCATGGTGGTGCTGGTCTGGTGGCGCAGATCGCATGCGCACTCGCACCTGCACTCTGCGCGCGCCGGCACGACCTTGCTGTTCATAGAGCGAGCGGCTAGGACAGCACTGAATGATTGCCGTGTGGTGTGTTTACGCAGCACTGGGTCACTCCACAGAAGAACAATGAAGCTGTTCGCTCACGCGCTCATTCTCATTATCGCGTATCTATCTGCCTATTGCCAAAGTGACGTCGTTTGGAGATCGCGCGCGCCATTCACGCAACATTCGCGTCACATTCGTCAGCATGTTGCTTGAATCCAAATGTTGTGCGAATGAGATTACGAAAGGGGGTTGTGCTTTGCAAATGTCGCGTGAATGTAATCAGTACGTAAACATTCGTACGTAATCTTTTTGCGATTAGGTTAAGAGTGATGTTCACTGGATTCAGAGTGAATGTCCCACTTTTGCTGCCTCACTTTTCAAGAAAACCGAGCCAAATTGGTGTTGGGGCTCGGACGAATGGCGAATGGGCGGGAGGTCGATATTCGCCTAGAGCTCATCGCGAATGGATTGTCGCGAATGGCACAATGATCGCTACGCTGATCAAGGCGGTATGTTCTTTTTGCGAGGATGATCGATTTTCGTTATCATGGTTGCGTCTGACCGATTTGCATGTTTCAAAGTTCAAAATGACACACCACAAGGTATGCCCAATTGCCGAAGAAAGCCTGCGATTGTTTTTTGA
>JAASFI010000767.1:0-17664 GCA_023333705.1 Globisporangium viniferum | reverse complement strand
TCCCCCCCCCCCCCCCCCCCCCAGGAATTGAAATTTGGTGTCGAAAGCGTATGAAAGCGCATCGACTGAGACCCGACGGTGGAGATAGACAGACACCTAGAGCTCCACGCCAAGCTTGCAACAGAGGATAGGTAGGTAGAGCTGAACGACACGCATGAGGTGCAAAGCTGCTCACCAGTCAGTATCAATATTTTTCAGTCAAAGACTGACTGCAAACTCACTTCCTCCACCCATACCTTACTCAACAGGATGCGCATCTCCGGTGTACCTCTAAAAGCGCGAGAGCGATGGCGCGAAGCCCGTTTCGGCCTCGCAAATACCTCGAGATGCTTTGCGGGCTTCGTTGGAGTTAATGGTTAACGATGGCGCGAAACCTCTCATTAATCATTCCACCCTCTTGCTCTCTCTCTCTCTCTTTCTCTCTCTCTCTCTCTCTCTAACGGGAGGCTCATTTTCTCTTTTCTTTTGCCCAAATTTGGATCCCGACCGAGCCAGATCGCTGAAATGCGTCTGGAAACGGAATCGATGCGTCTATATCAGCTCCAGTATCTTTTCTTTCTTAGCACCAGGCCAGGTCAGACCAGACGTCAAGTTTGCTGCAGCCCTGTAAGTTTAGATCGGACCAGACAGAGACCTACCATCATAGGCATTCAAACATTCACACACATGAAAGGAGAGGCCGCGGGACGATAGGATAGTGCTGTTACCAAGACGCGTGTGGCGCTAAATATACGATGTGCACAGAAGGAGTTTCCTTTTTACGGGCGTGATGAGCTTGCAAGCTTTGGTAGCTAATTAAAGCCCCGCGGAGCTGAGTTAGCTCGCTTAGCAACTCCGTGAAGCTCGCTTGCTTGCCAGCCCAGGCGGCAGGCGGCAGGCAGTAGGAGCCCATTTCCGAAACGGACGCCACCTCTGAGCGGCATTTCACATAGTTGCTTGCAGACAAGAAACGACGCGACTCCCAAGCCACCACCAGCCACGGCAGAACTACACGGAAGTCCAGCGTCACGGTCGACACACGAGCGAGCTCTCGAACTTCCATCCCTTCTACATAGCGCAGTGAAGAGAGACGAGAAGCTAGCTACCTACCGAGCGAGCGAGCGCGTTTGAGCACCAAGCATGGCGCACGATGGCGGCGGTCAGTTCAAGCTCATGACCGGCGACCTCATCCGCCTCATCGAGACGCAGCACGAGCAGCAGGTGGTCCAACTCGAGAAGCTCGGCTGCATCAACGGCGTCGCGGCGTCGATCGGCGTGGACATCCGCCAGGGACTCGACAGCAACAACGCCTCGGACCTCAAGCGCCGCGAAGACACGTTCGGGTCCAACTACATCCCACCTCCGAAACCCAAGGGGCTACTCGAGCTCATGTGGGACGCGTTCCAGGATCTGACGATCATCGTGCTCACGTTCTCCGGCATCCTCTCGGTCATCTTGTCCGTGACCGTGGGTGATCACCCGAGCACGGGCTGGATCGAAGGCGCGTGCATCATCTTTGCCGTGTTCGTGGTCACGTTCGTGACGGCGATCAACGACTACCAGAAGGAGCAGCAGTTCCGGTCGCTCAACGCCGTCAAGGAGGACGAGAAGATCAAGGTGATCCGCAACGGCGTGCCCGCCGAGATCTCCAAGTTCTCGCTGCGCGTCGGTGACGTCGTGCGCGTGGACCTCGGGGACATCGTGCCCGCAGATGGCATCGTGTTTGACGAGAAGGAGCTCAAGCTCGACGAGAGCGCGATGACGGGCGAGTCAGACCTCATGATCAAGAACCCGGAGCACCCGTTCCTGCTCTCCGGCACCAAAGTCATGGAGGGACTGGGCAAGATGCTCGTGATCTGCGTCGGCGAGAGCTCCCAGGCGGGCATCATCAAGAAGCTCATTCTGGGCAAAGCCGGCAAAAAAGACGAGAAGAAAGAGCCCAGCAAGCCTACCGAGACGGGAGGTGGCGGCGGGACTAGCGGTGCGCCAATGGGGGCGAACGGCACGGTTGAGCAGAAAGAAGAGTACGACGAAGAGACCCAGTCCCCGCTGGAGGCCAAGCTCTATCGACTGACAGTGCTCATCGGCAAGCTCGGCACCACGGTCGCGATCCTGGTGTTCATTATCATGTGCATCCGCTTCTCGGTCCACAAGTTCGTCGACGACAAGCTCGAGTGGAAGTCCAAGTACGTGAGCGACTACCTACAGTTCTTCATCGTGGCGATCACGGTGCTCGTGGTCGCGATCCCCGAGGGCCTCCCACTCGCTGTCACGATCGCGCTCGCGTACTCGGTCAAGAAAATGCTCCTGGACAACAACCTCGTGCGCCACCTGGACGCCTGCGAGACCATGGGCAGTGCCACGACGATCTGCTCGGACAAAACCGGCACGCTCACGACGAACCGCATGACGGTCATGCAGGTCTGGATCGGCGGCCAGGAGTTCACGTCGGCCTCGCAGGCCGCCGACGAGATGTCTGAGACCACCAAGGACGTGTTCTGCACGGGCATCTGCGTGAACTCGACCGCCGAGATCCTGCCTTCGAAAGTCCCCGGCGGCCAGCCCGAGCACACGGGCAACAAGACCGAGTGCGCGCTGCTGCAGTTCGTGCGAGACTGCGGCGTCGACTACCCGCAGGTGCGCGCCAACACGGAAGTGGGTCACATGCTCACGTTCAGCAGCAAGAAGAAGCGCATGTCCGTGGTGATCAAGCGCAGCGCGAGTACGTGTCGGATCTACACGAAGGGGGCGACCGAGGTCGTGCTCGGCCTCTGCAACAAGATGAAGCGCCTCGACGGCTCGATCGCGAGCCTCGACTCGAACCAGAAGGACATCATCGGCAGCTCGATCATCGAGAAGTACGCGTCGCAGGGCTTCCGCACGCTCTGTCTCTCGTACCGTGACGTCGAGTGCTCATCGGACGAGATCAGCAAGTGGTCAGACGACGACGTCGAGACCGACCTCACGTGCATTGGCATCGTCGGCATTGAAGACCCTGTGCGCAAAGAGGTCCCCGACGCGATTAAGCAGTGCCATCGCGCGGGTATCGTCGTGCGCATGGTCACGGGCGACAACATCACGACGGCGCGCTCGATCGCCGGCAAGTGCGGCATCCTCACGCCCGGCGACAATGCAATCGTGCTGGAAGGCCAGGAGTTCCGGAGTCGCGTGCTCGACGGCAACGGCAACATCATCCAGGCCGAGTTCGACCGCATCTGGCCCCACCTGCGCGTGATGGCGCGCTCGTCGCCCAAGGACAAGTACACGCTCGTGACAGGTCTCATGCAGTCAAACCTCATGCCCTACGGTCCGCAGGTTGTGGCTGTCACGGGAGACGGCACGAACGATGCGCCGGCGCTCAAGAAGGCGAATGTGGGCTTTGCGATGGGTATCAGCGGCACGGCGGTGGCCAAGGACGCGTCGGATATCATCTTGATGGACGACAACTTCACGTCGATTGTGAGCGCGATCAAGTGGGGGCGGAACGTCTACGACTCGATCGCCAAGTTCCTGCAGTTCCAGCTGACGGTCAACGTCGTCGCGATCTTCCTCGCGTTCCTCGGCGCCGTGATCCTCGAGCAGTCTCCGCTCTCGGCGGTGCAGATGCTCTGGGTGAACCTCATCATGGACTCGTTCGCGTCCCTGGCGCTCGCGACCGAGCCCCCGACTGCTGCGCTGCTGGAGCGACGTCCGTACCCAAAGACGAAGCCACTGCTCTCCAAGATGATGACCAAGCACATCATCGGCCAGTCTATTTACCAGCTCGTCGTGCTGCTTGTGCTCACGTTCGTGGGTGAGAAGATCTTTGACATCCCGTCGGGACGCTTCGCCGACCTGAAAGAAGACGAGCAGGACGACCCCACGCAGCACATGACGGTGGTCTTCAACACGTTCGTGTGGATGCAGCTCTTCAACGAGATCAACTGCCGCAAGATCCATGACGAGATCAACGTGTTCGAGGGCATCACGGGCAACCGCGTGTACATCTACGTGACGATCTTCCAGATCTCAGCGCAGATGCTCATCGTGCAAACCACCGGTCGGTTCTTCAACTGCGAGCCTCTGACTGCCGCGCAATGGGGGGTCTCGATCTTGCTCGGCGCGGGGTCCATGCCTGTCGGACTAGGACTGCGTCTGCTGTCGGCGAAACGATTACCGTCCTGGATGGCGTTCTGCCACGAGACCGATGCCGTGGACGTGAATAGCCAGTCTCGCGTGTCGAATGCGTTCCAGAAAGGCGCCGCTGCGAAGGCGGCGACTGAGCTGGCGTAGACCACCACCTGGTCCGAGTACCCCCAGTATTCGTCGTCGATGCGGCAGCAAACGAAGTGAGGGCGATGGACACAGCAAAGCGGCGTGAAGACAAACAAGTGGTTGCAATTGCTGCTGCTAGCGTTCTCGTCCCCAATCTCGAGCTACTGCAACAACAGTTTTGGTCCTGCATCCAGCGAACACAAACAGACAGAGAAGAAAAAAACCCACCAACAAACAACCACACCCACACACAATCAACCGGCAAGGCATCGCCTGCTTCGACCCAACGACCGTCTCCACTCGCCCAGCCGTCGTCGTTTCTCCCCTCATGCCCAAGAGCTCACGAGCGCATCGCATTGTAGATTAGAAGAGGGAGAAGGCGAGGAGCGGGCAAGAGAGAGAGAAGAGAGAGAGAGAGAGAGAGAGAGAGAGAGAGAGAGAAGAGGCAGGAGAAAGGCGGGGCTGGACGCCATTGTTTTATCATTTAATTCTATCAACCTTTTTTTTACTCAATCATCTTTCCATCCCATCCAGCATTTGCGGTTTGGCACACAAATGAATGGTCCTGTCCACACCAGAAAGACACTCGTGAAGACGCGTACGTACTCGCCAGTGACGCCATGTCGTCACTGCTGGATGCTTCTTTCTCCACCAGGTTCACTGTTACTTCATGGAATTAGAAGTAACAGGAAGTGACATAGTCTTCGCTTCTGAAGTAACTTTTAGTTGGGGAAGTTGAACTGGGGGCGAATGCGGGTCGTGAATCACCAAGATTGGAAGACACAACCTTTCTCAAGTCAAGCCAAAATCGAGTCAAAGCACAAGCACAAAAGACACACAAGAGCATGAGTGCCGCGATGAGGAACGACCCGCGCGACGTGTGCATCGTGGGTACGGCGCGCACGGCCTGCGGCTCGCTGCAGGGCAAGATCTCGACCGTCAAGGTCACGGACCTCGCCGCGATCGCCATCAAAGGTGCGTAGGTGTGCCCGCATTACGTCAGCTTTTTTTTGAAGCCATGCTCAGTATGGTTGATTGCGTGCTGGTGAGGCATGTGTTATGGCTAATTGAGCTGCTTGTTGTCGTTGTGTGTAGAGGCTGTTGCGCGTGCTGGAGTGGACCCGAGTGCGGTGGAGGAAGTGATTCTGGGCCATGTGCTCGGTGCGGGCGTGGGGCAGGCGCCGGCCAAGCAGGCGGCGATCAAGGCGGGGCTGCCAAACTCGATCGCATGCACGACCGTGAACAAAGTGTGCGCTTCGGGCATGAAAGGTGTGTGATTGTGTGTGAGGATATGCTGTGGTGGGAGGTTGTGACTAGAGTGGCGAAGCACAGGTCGTGATACTGACGCGTATTGGTTGAACAATGTATTGGTTTTGTGACGTTACAGCGCTGGTGTTTGGCGCACAGGCGATTAAGCTGGGCTTGCAGGATATCGTCGTCGTTGGCGGAATGGAGAGCATGAGCCAAGCACCGCACATGTCCAAAAAAGTTCGTAGCGGTGCTCGATACGGCGATCTCACATTTGTCGATGCCATCCAGTCGGTACGTGAAAGTCAGTCTGATTGTTGTGCCCACATATGAAACCTAACGAATCCTATTGCTTTGTGATTCTAGGACGGACTCTTTGACGCGTTTGAAGACGTCCCGATGGGCGATTTTGCGGAAGAGTGTGCTCGCAAGCACAACGTTTCGCGCGAAGAGCAGGACAAATTTGCGGCGGAGAGCTACCGTCGCGCGCTCGAGGCGACCCGCAGCGGCAAGTTTAAGAAAGAGATCGTTCCAGTCGAAGTGACAGTCCGACGCGGCGCTCCTCCTCTTATTGTGACTGAAGATGAAGAGGTCGTCGCGCGCGAAGTGTCTTTCGAGACGATGAGCAAGCTGCGTCCATGTTTCAAGCCAAGCGAGTCGTTTGGACCGACGGTCACTCCGGGTAACGCCTCGACGATCAACGACGGTGCGGCTGCGCTGGTGCTGATGAGCAGAGAGAAAGTGGAGGCGCTTGGACTTACTGCGAACATCAAAGCGGTGATCCGCGGCTTTGGCGATGCGAGCCAGGAGCCGCGCGCGTTCACGACCTCGCCATCGCTGGCGATCCCAAAGGCGCTCGCGAACGCGAAGATCGCACAGGAAGACGTGGACTTTTACGAGATCAACGAGGCGTTCGCAGTCGTCGCATGCGCGAACATGAAGCTACTGAACTTGGACCCAAGCCGAGTGAACGTCTACGGCGGCGCGGTGTCCATCGGCCACCCACTCGGCTGCTCCGGCGCGCGGATCATTGTCACACTCTGCTCCGTGCTCGAACAGGAGAACGGCCGAATCGGCTGCGCGGCAGTGTGCAACGGTGGCGGCGGTGCATCTGCAGTGGTTATCGAGCGCGTCTAAGAAACCAATGTTGAAATCCTACAGCTCAAGTTTTTACTACCAAGGCAAGTCAGTCATTTTATGGGAAATCGATTTTAACGTTGTTGGAATTTGCGAATAGATGGTGGTTGCTTCAGCTGTTCGAGTGAGGAGTTCGCTCTGAGCAGGTACTTCACTATCTATTAAAGTGCGACTCGCTATTCTGCCATTCTCTTGTTAGTCATGGGTCGCAAGCTTCGGATACACGTGGACAGTGTAGATCGTCGTGACAACGCTCGTGGCGAGCAGCGGCAGGAAGGTCCAGTTGAGCACGTACTGGATGCCCGGGAGTCCCACTACCGTGATCGCGACATCGCCGATGGCGCGTCCCAGCGTGCCCGCCTCGGTGGCCAAAAGCCCCGAGTTGAATGTGCCCTTTGCGAACGCTTTTGGGATCGTCTTGGACAGCAGTGACATGTTCACGCCCTCGAGCACGTTGGTCGAGATGAAGATGATCACACCACCGGCAACGAACTGAAACACCGTGTAGTGGCCGTAGCTGACGATCACCCCAACGCCGACGATCATCAGGATCTGCGACATCACGATCATCTCGCGGTCCTCATATCGGAACGAGAGCCAACTCACAACCACATTCGTCGGGAACATGAGCAGTCCGAGCGCCGCGAGGTAGAAACCCGACTGGATCGAGTTCCACTGGAAGTAGTACTGCGCGATCGTCGAACTCGCGGTGATCAGACACTCGAGCACGAGCTTCAGCACGATGTAGATCAGCAGTGTCGCGACCACCGGCACATTGCTCCACAGCGACGAGAGTCGAGGTGCCTTCGCTGATGAAGATGCTGGTTGAGCAAGCAGCGACGTCGACTCAGTCACTGAAGCACCCACGCCACTCCTTGATGCTTCCAATCCCGACAGCATCGATCGCGTGCGCTCCAGGTACATCTCGCGGTCCGGTTCTTCAAAGAAGAAGATCGTGAGGAACAGGTAAATGACCCAAAATGCAAACATGACAAAGCCCGGCGCTGTCTCCACGGTCACGAGCACCCCAAACATTTTGAAATCCGGCACATAGTCGAGCGCAGCCGCCAATGCAGGACCAGCCGCCATACCCAGCGCACTCGCAGTCACAAAGAGCGCGGACGCCTGGGTACGCTCTTCACGCGAGTAGTTGTCTGCAATGTAACGACGATTGATCGCGCGTGCGCCACCGAAACCGTTCAGCAGACGACCGGCGATCGCCATCGCAATGCTGTCGTAGTTGAGCGCCAGACCGTAGAGCAGGTTGCCGACCACCAAGCAGCACGTCGCAAACACGAGCGGAGACTTGTACGAGCGGTTCGCCCACCAACTGTAGAGCACTGCACTCGCCAGCGACGCGATCGGCGTCATACCGACGATCACACCACTCAGCGCAGCTTCACCACCGAGCGCGGCAGCGTAATCACCACTTGTAGGCGCGACGATGTAGTAGTTGGTCATGTACAGGAACGTGCAGAGCATGTTGATAAAGCGCGATAGCTCCGAACGCTCCGACAGCCGCCTGAACGACTCATACGTGGATTCGTCTTCATCTTCCGACGAGTCACCATCGAAGATCAGCGCCTGTGCCGCGATGGTCTTGACGTACTGTGTGGATTGCTGCAGACGGCGTCGCGCCAGCTGGATCTTGTTCAGAACAGGCTCATCCTGCGAAATCGTACGCACCAAGCTGACGAATTGGTTACCCGACGCGAGCTGGACCTCGAGCTTGCGCAGCTCACTCAATGCGGATCGAATGGTCGCGATGATCGCCGAAACGCCTTCGTCGTGGTAGAGCTGCTGCAGGTGCGACGCCTGCGAGTCGGTGCGCGACGACAGGTACGAGCCCATGATCTTGTGCTCCTTGACAGTCTTGTCGTGCTTCTTGAGGATCTTGCGGATGCCCGTGGCGTTCAGCTCCACGAAATGCAGCAGCTGCACCAGATCATCGCCCACTTTACGAAAGCTGTCGTCATCACACAGAAGGTTGGTAAGAACCAGTATTCAAACAGAGCCATTCATGCTGAATGCAAGAGAGAAGGAAAGAGTGACAGTACGCACCGTTCACTGATCGAATGCATCGCTTCGAGGTCGTCTGGTAGCAAATGGCCCTGCTTGCGGCGCAGTTCCGCCAGCGTCTTGGCGAACTCGCCCTGCTTTGTCAGGAAAAACAGCACCACGCGCTCCACCTGATAATCCACAAAACCCGCAACGATATGTCAGATGATCGGTGCAGAGCGAGCCAATACAATGAAGGACGGCGTACCTCGGAGTCCAACGCGCGCTGGAAGCCTTCCTGCTCGTGGTGCGCGGCCTCAACCGATTCATCGCGCGTCGCGGTGATCACTTTCTTGAGCTTCTTCTTCAGCTGCTTGTACTCCAGGTAGTGTCTACAGTCGCCATCACAACCATCACGCGCATGAACACAGAGACACAGAGACACACACCGTGTTAGTCAATCGCCATCACACGAGCCACACGCATGGAGACACCCCACTCCACAATGCGCATCAACACCAAACGCACCCTGTCCATTCCGGGCGCTGCGCCGCCGCGAGCTTCTTGGCGAACTGCACCATCGTGTCTCTGGTGGTGTTTCTTTTTCGTGTGTGGACGACTCGCTTTCACTTCAGCGAAAATGCGGAAATGAAGGAAAAGGAGCGACTGCGCAAGACAGACCAATAGCGAGCAGGGGTGCGTAGAGGACAGGAAGGAGGCTCATGCACCAGGCGTGCAGGGGCGCGGGAGTGCGAGAAAGAGCAAGTGACGGGCACCGTGCGTGAGATCGCTGCTCCAGATGCTCTGGTCTTTCGGAGACGGACGAGCGAGCAAGTGACTCTGCTGGGCTGCTGTTGCTCTTCTTGCTCTGGTGCTGCTGTTGCTCTTCTTGCTCTGGTGCTGCTGTCTGTGTGGGGTGCGTGATGGTGGTTTCGAGCCGTTTGCTGGTCGATGCCACCTTGTATAATGCGTAGCTATTTCAAATGCGAGAAAAAATCTTATTACACAGGAACATAAACAGAGCAAAAATGTAGCAAAACATAATAAAAGGGGTCATGTCTATAAAACAGTACTGCTAACCTAACACAGTCGTGACAATTTGTGGGAAGCCAATCAGCTGGCGCTTGCTGGTGTCCAAGATTCGAACGAGATGTGCGTTCTCGTCGCTTTAATGACATGATAAAGTTAGTCAAGCGCAAGGTTGAATCGCTGAACACTTGAAATGTCGGTTTCCCAAGACATTCTACCTGGGTTAAAGGATATTAACTACCTCCTGCATTAACACCAGCTGAATCAAACCATCTTTGGTCCCACCTCTGTGACACTCTCTGCTTCACTCTCGAGCTTCAGTTGAGCCTTTGGCACCAGCCAAACAGCCACTGTTTGGCTCTCAGACAGGCAACAGATCCGACGTTCGCACGCAAATCGACAACACAAAATTGCTACCGGTATTTCTATTGGAGAGTTTTTGGTAATAGGAGCTTGTTTGGTGGGTGCCAAAGGACGAAAGGAGCAAGTCAAAATGAAAAGTTCTCCTATGTATCATGCGAGATGGTCAGCATCGCATGGAAAATTGGCTGAGGTGGCTTGGCTTCAACGCGCAACTTCACATCAGGTTCACATCGCTGAAGAGAATCAGCCTGCTTGGTGGTGTTTGGCGAGCGATGAGCCGCAGCTTCTCGGCCAGCACGGTGGGCTCCGGCGCGCGGCTGTTTTGGCCACCTGGTTACACCATTCAGGTCATCTGGTCGGAGTCAGGTCTGTCAAATGTTGAGCTGCTGATTTTCAACCAATTAATTTGAATTAACGCGTTTTGGTTATCTCTATTGGCTAAGAAAGATAAACCTGTACAAATTAGAGTTGTTTCGTGTATCAACATATAGAGGTTCTTTCGATCTTTTGACCAACAGCCTTGAATAACAGGCTATTGTAATTAAATAGGTTTCTTTGACATATAATACTTACTTAATATATATCTAAAGCACATTTAACAGGATTTATGGAATTATACAGACCAATATGAAGTATTCCATGCCTGTCAAAACCGAAAAGCGATCTTTTGCTTCCACCTTCTGTGAAACGACACGAGCGGGAGAGCCACAGAAGCTCGCGCGTCCTGCGTTGCACGCCTCTCGGCCACACGCACGCACACGCACTCACTGCGCCCAGTGCGTACGTCTCGTTCGCTTTGTCACGTCGTCCCTGTTACGAAGATGCTCACTCACCAGCCCGTGGTCTGCGCTGCGCTTGTCTTCATTCTTGCGATCCTCACAGCCCCAGCAGCAGCTGGTCACAACGCCGAGCCCGTAGTGATCTTCTCGCGCGCGTGGTTCACTTCCTCTGGGCATGTGAACCCTCCACCAGCGTGGCTCGTGGTGCCCGCGCTGCTGGATTTCCAGCCCGTCGTGCTGCAAGTGGACGTGCGTCGCGATGCCAAAGCGCAGCTGCGCCGGTTCTGTCATTCGCACAGTGTCGACATCGCAAAATGCGCAGTGCTGCACGACGCGCTCCATGAGATTGTGGATCTCCAAAGGCTGTGCAGCCAGCAGCAGAAGAGACTCGAGTCGCCGTCGTTCATGATCGTTAAGAACCTCATTTTGCCTACGAGCGCGGCTGAAGATCGCAATGGGCAGCTGCAGCCGGCGGAGCCTGTCCCCAGCTTCGCGTGGGTGCAGGACGAGGCCGAGAACATCGCCGTTGATCTGTGTCGCTTTGCGCAATCCAGCAGTGATGGCAGTGGCGGTAGTTTGGATTCGAGCGTCGATATGAGGTGCGTCGCGGCGCTAGAGGCAACGCTGCTGCGGTCGCTCGACTGGATCAACTCGCTCGAGCCATGCGATTACATCGCGAACCAGAATACAAAACCAGCCGAGGTCTCGTCGCCGTCACAGAATCAACTCGAGTCATCGACTGTGAACTTGAAAGACCGCATCTCCACAGTTGAGCACTTGATCGCAGAATTGACGGCGAGCCCGCTGAAGGCAATTGAGGACGACGAGACGCAGCGCGAAGCAGTTGAGAAAGACATCGACAAAGTGATTCACGGTGAACAGACAGGTGAGTCTGCAGTGGCTCGGAACGATGCTGATGCTAAGCTCCCTGATGCAACGCAGATATTAGATGACAAGAACGCAAACGAAGAGGAACCTCTGACGCCGGAACACGCAGATGGGGAAAGCCTGTCGCATCAAGACGTCTCAAGCCAGTCTGCTCTACAAGATCAAGTCCGTGAAGGTGATTCAGTCGTGCAAGGTCATGTCGGTGGACTTGGTGACGAGTCCTTACAAGTTGAAGTCGAGCTCACCGAAGATATCCCCGATGCTGGTTCTAGCACGAGCGAACCAGCACCACCAGTCAGCGAACCAGGCACAAGCGAAACTTTGGAAATGGAAGGAGTCTCTGCCCACCACCTCTCACAAAAGGGTCGCATTGAAGTCGCTGGCGAAAGATGGAGAGAGAATGGACATACTGGCCACCATGAACTGCGTGTAGCGAATGACGACGACGTGATGGCTTTGACAGGTTCCGATGACTTGAACGCGCCAGAAATGATTATTTCCGATCATGAAGAGATGTTGGCCGTCACTGCTGAGCTAAAGATGGTGGCTGATGATGGCGAGAGACAAATGGGCAATGAGACACCTGAACTGGGAGGAACGGACGACGGGACAGAGCTGCACCCCTCAGACGAAAGCGCGTCGCTCCCGACAGTTTGCAATTTGCCAGCGATTAGCAACTGCAGCAGCAACATCTTGACTGAGAATTCGTCGGCGACAGCAAAGGAAACGACAGAAGCGAGCTTCATGCAAACACCAACTGCTCCCGTAGCGATTGAAATGCCTGAAGCAGGCGAAGTCCTACCAGCTGTAGAAGTGCCATCCCCAGAACTGCTGCGTGTTCTCTCGACGCTCGCGGTGCTCTTCTTCGTCTTCTACCTGGCGATCGACGCGCTCGCGATCCGATACCTGATGAACCTGGAGATGCTTCGAGAGTGCGGCAACAAAGTGGTTCAGACGCTGCTTTCGCTGTCCTCATTCTTCATCCGCAGTGAGTCCAAGAGCACGCTGCGAGTGAACACTGTCGAGTCGTTACCAATCAAAGAAGACTCTATCACAAAGCAGCAACCTGATGAGCCTCAGAAAGAGAGCTTGGCTCGTCAACCGTCATTATCTCTTGCGCAAGTCCCGAGTCCGCGATCGTGGGCAACTGTGTTTTTCAGCTCGAGTGGAGGAAAACGCTCTTTCGAGGGCGAGAAGTCATTCCAGCGACGCATTCAAGCGGTGGATACGATGGTAAAGGCGTACATTCGGCGAATTCAGCGAACAGCATTTGGAATGTGGCGCCTTGGCTCGATGATGCAAATCGGTCAGAGTGTGACTTCTTCTTTAGCGCGACGACAAGAGGCAACCGAGGATACTTCAGCTGCTAACGCGAGCGGAAACACGACGGTCGAGTTGGTCGAGAGACGATCACAACGTCCGAGCTTCACGTATGTCGCGATGGCGCTGATGTTTGCGAAGCATGGCTCGCACCACTTTCACGCCGCCATCAATCACGCAGCCGGCAGTACTAATGGCAGTGAAAGCGACGAGCGAGTCAAACCTCGGCTTTCCAAAGCGATCTCTAAATTGCTGGACGACCGCAGTGAATTCGAGGATAAGAGCAGCCCAGATCACTGTGCAGCCCAACAAATTCAGCACGCGTGGAGGCTGAAGCACAAGAAACCAGTCGCAGCGAGATTGTCGATCACCAGCAGCAGCAGCAGCAGCAGCAGCAGCTCGGTCCCAGAAAAGCCACGCAGTGCTGTTTCTACGCCGTCGACGCCGCTGTTTGCGCTGTTGAACAAGGATCTCCGCAAACGATCTGTGTCGAATGCTCAAGTGAATAGCACCAGGCCAGCGTTCCCGGTTCGCCGAGTGATGACACCAGCCTCATCGATGCATCTGCCGCCTTGCAGCTAGAACAACCACCCGCCTATAGCCGAGCGAACCTTCTTGTCGAAACTTGTGTGAGCGAATGTGCGTCGTTGTCTTGGATATTGTTAGCCGTTGAAACCTGTAACACCACTAAAACTTTGCAAACAAATTGAGAACCGTCAGTTTCACGATCGCTTGAACCAAACCTTTTGCTTCCGTGTTGGCCTGGACTGGAGCTGCTCATTCGTGAGAACTGACTGCCGCGCAGGCTTACGACACGATTCTTAGAGCGTACTACAACACCGAAGGATGGCGCACAACTTGTCGTCGGAAGAGCTCGCCGAGTTTCGCGAGATCTTCAACCTCGTCGACCGAGTACGGTTCCCTTCTCTGCCTGCCTGCTTGTTTGCCCCCTTTCACCCTGGGTCCGCAACGCATTTTCTAACCAGTAAGCCTTCTTTGAATTCTCTTATTTTGCGCACTCGTCAGGACCGCGGTGGCTCGATCACGAAGGTGGAGCTCGGCGAGCTCATGGACACGCTCGGCATCGACACTTCTCCGGAAGAGATCGACCTCATGATCCACGAGATCGACCAGGACAGCAACGGCGAGATCGACTTTGACGAGTTCGTGGCCGTCATGTCCCGCAAGGTGAACGCCACGTACACGTCCGAGCAGGTGAAGAACGCGTTCAAGGCGTTCGAGGGCAACGCGTCGGCGCCGGGTTTCATCAAGGCGGACAGACTGCTGGTGGCGCTCACGACCTACGGCGCGGGCAAGATCTCCCCCGAGCAAGCGCAAGAGCTGATCAGCCAGCTCGAGCCGGACCAGCACGGGAACATCAACTACGTGGAATATGTGAACATGATGATGTCCGAATAGAGATATCGGCTTTTACTTGTCTATTTGCTTTCTCTCTCTTGCTTTTCCTCACTTCAGCGGGTCGCTTGATTGGTCTTCAACTACACTCGCTGCAGTAGGAATAACAGCAGCAGGAGTGTTGTCAATGGTTTCCTCTTCGGTTTCTTCAGCTTCTTCGTCTGGAAGGTCGTGATTGATGTACACCACTGTGCACGTGATGTCGTCGTGAAAGCGTCTGCGCTGGGGACCTGGCGGGAGCGCAAGTACTTCGTGCAGCATCAAGCCGTCTCGGTGCGCGATCTTCTCGAGCGCAGCGTGGATCAACGCAGCGCTCACGGTCGAGAAGAAGAGCGATTGAGTCGCGTCTACAGACACAGATAGTAAGACATTTCAATATCAGACACAGAACAATCCATGATATGTCTGTCCATCGGCATTCCACGCACCGAATTCGTCGACGATTTGAACTGCCTCGTCAGGTGTCAGCACTTCCCAGAGCCCATCGCTCGCGAGGATGAGGTACTTTTCACTGCCGTCCAGGCGGTGGACAGAAACGCTCGGCTCGACTGTGATATACGGGACTTTGCTCTACAAAAGCAATCGCCACCGTCGAAGATGGAGGTTAGCATCACGTGATACACAAGCACCACAATACTAGAGCTCAGCACGCACCTTGAAAGGAGCGGAGCTCAGCTCTTCACACTTCAGGTAGAAATCCCCAAAGGCGCGAGTCACCGCCAAGCTGCCTGCCACTCTCTTGACGCCAAACCCCGCGGCGCCATTCGCCTGGTCGTCTTTGCTCAAGCGAATCGGGTTTCGGTCTCGAGATCGCTCGAGGACGAGACGAATCTCATCCATGTTGTTGCAGCTGTGTTCGACCGACAGCTGGGTTGCGATACAGATTCCAGACTCGGGAAGCGACTTCCCGATCACTACGGCGCAGTCTCCAACGTTCGCGACGTACAGAACCGAGTTGACGAAAAGTGCAACTGCTGCACATGCGCCGCTGTTGCAGTAGCCCTTCGACAAGTGCATCACTGCGGGCAGAGCCAACAACGATTGCTTGAGCTCCTCGTCACATTGGGAGAAGGCTTGCTTCAGACTCGCTGTCACCTGTGAGAATACAATGCAACAAGCGTTATCACGCTGGAATGCGCTCCCAAACGTCGCAGGAAAGAACTCCTGATACACACACACACACACACACACACACCTCTTCTATTGTGGCTTCTGTTGAGATCCCCGACAGTATTCTCTGGCAGAGGGTTTTCCGAAGATGTCTACCACGAAACATCACACAGTCAGCAGCAAGCAACCAATTTCAATTACGGATAACGCTTCACTCACTCCACAGCGATCGAGCCACCATGGCCGTCAAAAACAGCATTGACTTGGATGCCTGCAGCATACACACAACATGTTGTTAGCAAATCTGTCACCACTCTGCTTTGCTCTTCGGATCCGAAACCTCATCCGAAGAGCAAAGCAAAGCCTTTGTATTCCATACCGTCTTCTCCTCCTGCTTTCACAACGTTGACGCTACGATCTTCGCTCGGATTGTTTCCCTATGTTGTTTTTGCATCATTTTAAGACACACAAAAGACAAACCATGAGCACATGCCAGTTTCTCATTTGCAACGCATCATATCGGGGATTCCGTACCTGGTACTGCGCAGTAACGTGTGTCAGCGCCGGACATTTCGGGGCACTGCCGTCATCATCAAAACTGCGCTTTCGCTTCCTCGCGATCCCAGTGCGATGCGAACCTGGCTGGTGGCACGAGCAATTCTGGTTCTGCACCACCGTGTCGCCCTCTGGCACGATGCTCCTGGTCACGCTCTGATCGCGCGAGAGTGCGATTTCGGCCCCAGGCGACGGGGTCCACGAGCAGCTAAAGAGCAGCTGCTCCTTCTTGAGTTCGCTGAGCAGCGTCGCGTTTGTCGCGACCACGAAGCTCACGCCGACGACCTCCGCGCCGAGCTTTGCGATCGCATCTCGCGCTGCTAGGATGGTCTCCACCTGATCGATCCAGTCAACAACTATAGGTACACATTGTAGATAAGTATCAATACATAGCATGCATAGCTACACCATTTCCAATTGCCAAACAGATCGAATCATACCGAGAAGGACTTTCTTCCCTTCGTCGATTGTCTGGCGCTTGAGCTCCACGCAGCGATCGCCTCCGACGTCTATGGAGACAACGCGATGGCAGACGAAGTCGGGATGCTGCGGCACGACCACAGCGATTTGACTGGCTGACTTCTTCTTGCCTTTCAAAGCACGGCCGCGCTTGGGTTTCAGAACCACCGGTGGTGTACTACTCTGCTGCTTGGAGAGCACTGTTGCTTCACTATACGCTATCAAACACATGAGCGACCATACATATGGCATATCACAACATCAACTTCGCATATACGCACATAGGCATACACACGCAGTATTAATAAACACATGGACGTACCAAGTTGTCTCGCGCCTGCCATGGCTCCCGCAATCGCCGTCGTAAAATGGTGCGCCTCACCGTCTGGAGCCGGATCATTGAGCCCACTACCAGCATCAGCAGCACGCTCTTCTGCATCTGCAGCAGCTACTACTTCCTGACCCTTCTTCGCTGCTCTTCCACGTCCACGCGTGTTTGAGCTCTTCTTCTTCTTCTCGCGCGCGCCTTCTTCTTCTTCTTCTTCTTCATCTAGAGCTTTGCCTGGGACGCTACCGCCATTGCCACTCTTCTGCGTGTGCAGCGCGACGACCTGGTCGATCTGCAGCTGCGCGAACGGCAGCAGCAGCTCCGCGACCAGCTCCTGCAGCGCGAGCGCGTCGCAGAGCACGCCGCTGAGGTCCACGGGCGTGCGCGACGCGCGGCTCTCGCCCACGCAGCGGGTCATGAGCGCCAGGCGCTGCACGAACGACCGCGTCCCCATCTTCAAGTTTTTGTTTGGTCCCTTTTTTTTGGCGCAAGACAAAAGTGCTGGGATGGCGGGAACAGACAGGATTGGTTCAAATTGTGTGTTTTATACCGTGAATACTAATTAAATATGGTTTAGATACATTTTCTATTGTTCAATATTTCACAAACATAAGTCAATGTACAGTGCTGGCAATAAATATAAGACCACCGCGAACGCGGGTGCTGAGAGCGCAAAAGTTGATGAATGGAGCTGAAAACTGGACACTCCACTCCGCCACCGAAGTTCCCCTTTTTGTGCGCGTTCCAGCCTCTAACAATGAAAATTGACAGCGTGACAGAAAATAACGCTATTTGTGGGTG
>JAASFI010000766.1:0-17715 GCA_023333705.1 Globisporangium viniferum | reverse complement strand
TCTCTCTCTCTCTCTCTCTCTCTCTCTCTCTCTCTCTCTCTCTCTCTCTCTCTCTCTCTCTCTCTCTCTCTCTCTCTCTCTCTCTCTCTCTCTCTCTCTCTCTCGTCATACATATCTCATACATCTCACGCCTTGATCGTACGCGTCGGGTCCGACGATTGTCGTGCCAGTCCAGGCTTTGGCATCGGCGCGATCGGCGCAAAATTGCCCTGCTCGCTGCCAAAACTCACGTGATGGCGCTGCGGCGACATACTCAGCAGCATGCCGCCATGCTGCTCCTCGTTGAGCATGTGGTACTCAAAGCACTCGTCACACACGCGCTGGCGCTCTGTGTAGCCCAGGCCCGGGAGCAGCAGCTTTCGCGTCGAGTGCTCAAAGCAGAACGAGTGACCGCAGTTGCGGCAGTGGTGGCGGCGCGTCAGCAGCGAGAACTTGCAGTGGCACTCCTTGCAGATTGTGTCCTTGCTCCAGCGTGGGAGCGCAGCCGCACCAGGCGTGACGGAGAACGTGGATCGCCAGGTCGACGCCACGGAAGACGCGCGGGGGCGCACGCCCAATGACGTGGACCGAGTGGGGAGATACAGAGAATCCGCATCATCATCGTCGTCGTCCATTGCTTCGTCAAAGTACGCAGCGGAGAGCCCGCGACCGTGCTTGGTTGAGAGCGTCTTGGAGCTCCAGGTATAGCGTCCATACGCACCAGACGATGTCTTTGGCGCAGCGTATAGCTGTCGACCACCCCGAGTGAACGACGCGTCCTCAACGGTTTGCGATCGACCTCGGCCAACACGACCAGTCTTCGGATACTCATCATCACTGCTATCATCGTCGTACCATGGACTTTGCGCTTCGTTCATCTCGTAGTTGTTGTCGTCCTCGTCCTCCGGGATACTCATTTCGAATGACGGTGGCGACGACGACGGACTGAGCTGCAGACGCATGGTCTTCGCCTTGATCTGTGACGCGATGATCTTCCGCATCACGCGCTCCTGTTCTTTTTCATCATCCGGCTGCGTGGACGACAGTGCCGACGCCCTCAGCTCGTCTCGCAGCTGACGGACTTCCTCCTCGGCTTGTACCTGCTGCGCTCGCCACAAATCCAGACTCTGTCGTCTACCGACCGTTCGCGGTGAGAGGGCATCGAAATCGTCGGAGGTTGGCTCGAAAGTGCACGAGATGTCTGGCAGGCTCGTGCGTCGCTGCCTCACCCCGCGAGAGAAGCCCGTGGCAGTGCGCTGCGAGCCCGGAGACGAGAGCGTCGGTTTTTGCGAACTGGACACCAAGTCTACGCAAATCGGGAAGCTCACTCTCCGTGGTCGCAGTCCGACAAAGCCGTCGGCCGAGTTCGGATTCCCATTGTCGTGCACCATCATCATGTGCGAGTCGTTGAAGAATTGGTTGCTCTCCTGGTGGTCGACGTGCGCGAAATCTTGCGGCTCCGGCTGCTGCTGCGTTGGCTTGATGATGCTCTTCATGGCTTCAAGCTGCTGCTTGAGCTGCGCCAACTCGCTCTTGAGGTGGATGTTATCCTCTTTCAGCTTGGCGACGTTCTTGCTCTCGAGCCGCAGCTCAGTCAGCTGCTTCTTTGCGACACGCATGCGCTCCGCGCACTGCAATGCGAGGATTGCAGATCGGAAGCGATTGTACTTTGTTGTCGCGCTGAAGCGACGCCACACTGTGGCGATCTGCGTAGCCGCTCGCGCCTCTCGCAGCACCTGGACGCGTTTCGAAGCCTGGCGGCGTCGAAAGTGGCACTGGAGCGTCAAAACCGCATGCTTGAAGCACAAGAACTTGCTGCGCGCGCAGAATTTGCGGATCTGCGCCTGCAGAACCGTCGCCTTGATCGTCTGACGCACCCAGATCACATAGTCGCGCGAGCGCTGACCACGAAAGTGGGCTTGCAGACGCAACGCCAACTGGCGAGTGCACTGGTAGCGCTTGCGCTGCTGATACATTCGGCAGTACTTCTGGATCACGATCACTGACTGCTTGAGCGCTTGTGAGCGGTGGCTCTCGAGCTTCTCATATGGCTGGCGGCGGAAAAACACGCGCGTTTTACCCAGACTCACGCCGTCGGGAGATTTGAGCGTGGACTCTTTTCCGTGGATCAGCGTCGTGATTCGCTTGAGGCACTCGTCGAGGCGCATGGCGACCGGACGCTTCGACAGCAATTGAAGTCGGTTTTTTGACGAATACTCACTCAGCAACACTCGCTGATAGCGCTCGAGGAACTGCTGGTGTGACATTCGCACGGGGAAACCCGCACGAGCCACACGCACAGCCTCGAGCACACCACCGCTTCGCAATTGCTCCACCACACGCGTGCACTGGAAGTTGTTTGCGACGTTCGTGTCGTTGGGCTTGATGCAGCGCACGTAGTGCGGCGTCGTGGACCGGATAATCTCCATGAGCTCGTTCAGCTGCATCTTGAACTGCGTGCCGACGCTGATCGCTCCAATTGTCGACTTTGCGCGTCGGGCGTTCACCACACGACCTGCTCCTGCTGCGTTCCCGTCATTAGGATTGTGGTCTGCTGTTGCTGTTGCTGCTCCTGCTCCACCATTAGCTTGATTCTCTGCGCCACCTCTGCCGACAGCCGCGAGGCTCTGGATGAGTGGGCTGGACGAGTTCGAGAGCAGCTGCGCAGCACTCTCGCAGAACGAGTCCTTGTTCTTCGCGAGGAAACCCTCGGCCGTGTACGTAACGCGTCCGGCGTAGTGCGCGACGATGAAGTGCGTCTGGCGCAGAAAGCCCGCGGTGGAGAGAAAATGCGGGTGCGCCATCTTTTTCTCAAACTCGCCATAATACTTCGCCACAAGCGCGCGGTCTGTGCCCTGTGGAAAGAGACACTCCTGGTCCGTGAGCGAGAAGATGCCGATCGGCTTCTTCTCAAAGAGCTCGAGGCACGCGAGGTTGTTGGGGAAGTCCACGAACGTCCAGCCGATGCCTTCATCCTTGTACAATTTCTGCTCTTCTTCAAAGACAAACTCGTTGAACTGGTGCTGCAGCGCCTCGTTCGCGTAGTTGATGCAGAGCTGCTCGAACGAGTTCGTGGCCATGTCCTCGAACCCGAAGATGTCCAGCAGACCAATGAACTCAGACCTTTTGTTCTCGCGCGCATTTGACGTGTTGCGACGGATCTTGGAGTTGATGCGGCCCACGAGCCACTCGAAGAGCAAGCGGTAGCACTCCATGAGCAGCGCGTTGCGCGTGTTCTCTGCCTGCGCGGCATCCATGCGCACGATCAGCGACTCGGTCGCAGTGTGCAGCTGGCGAGTCGTCAGCGCGTTCTCGAGCTGCTCGGGCGAGACCCGCAGCAACTGTGCCGCGATGTCGAAGTGGCGGACTCCACTGACCGGATTTTCTTGCACGATGTGCGCCTCGAGCACGTTGTCGCCTTCGCTGTGGCACTCGGTGAAGTCGACGTTGCCCATGTGCAGCATCGCCGCGACGATCTCGAGCACGTTCGCGACCTCATCTTCGCTCATGCCGATGAGGTGCATCGCGCGACAGGTCTTCTCAAACTGCGTGGCGTCCACCACGTTGTCGCGTCGTGTGTAACAGTCGCTCTGGTTCACGAGGCGGAACTGCGTGACGTCGAGCAGCTGCCAGGACGCGACTGCCTCGCTCGACAGGTACTTGCTGCTGGTGGGGGTACCTTTCTGTATTTGTTCAGTGAAAGCGGCAGCAGCGCCGAGCAGCTCGTAGAAGACGTGGAAGTTGCGCTCGTTGAGCGACTGCTTGATCACGCGGATCTTCTCCAGCAGGTACGTGCGGATGCGCGCACCGGCGATGATGTGCGCGTCGTTCGTGGTTTCGAACTGAAGCTCGATGAATTTGCCGAAGCGACTACTGTTGTCGTTGCGCGTCGTGCGCGCGTTGCCGAATGCTTCTAGGATCGGGTTGGACTGCAGTACTTGGGACTCGATCGACGTTGTAGAAGAAGAAGAAGAGCTATTGCTATTGCTATTGGTGTTGCTGCTGGCTCCGGTCTTGTCAGCGTGGGCGGACGCGCTACACGTGAGCGCGTAGTACTTCATCATGATCTTTGTGGCTTCGGTTTTCCCTGCGCCGCTTTCTCCACTGATGAGGATCGACTGGTTGTGTGCGTTGCGCGCCATGTCGAGGTACGCGGCCTTGGCGATGCCGAACAGGTGCGGCTCGGCGGTGCGCAACGACATGCCCTCGTGGGCGTGGTCCTCCATGATCACGCGGCCGTAGAGCTGCGGGAGTTTCTTGAACGGATTGATCGAGATGAGGATCTCGCCGATCCGCGTGTAGATCGCGTCGCGCTCGTAGCGGATGTGCAGCGAGTGCAGGATCGACGCCTCATGCAAGTGCGGCAGCGTCACGAGGTCCGCCTGGTCCTGCTCTTCGCGCTGGTTCTGCAGCAGCACGTTCTCGCACTCGCCCGAGGGTTTGTAAAGAAGCGCGATCTCGCGGCACTTTGATGGCGACGGCGCCGAGGTGGACGACAGCTGGTCGCTCCATGCGGATTCGGACGGATCGCTGCTACTGCCGTCCTGCTGCTGCTGGTGGCGGTTCTCTGCTGGGTCGTCAACGCGCACCGAGACGGCGCGAAGAATCTTGTTGTTACTGTTGACGTCTGTACTGCCGCTGTCCGGTTGGAGAATGGTGCGCACGATGCGCGCCGAGACCCAGACGCTGTCCTGGGCCGGGTCCTGCACCCACACGCGCACGCCGACGTCCATGCTCTGGTGAGGAAAGCTACAGTCGCGAGGCTTGCTGGTGCTGGTGATTCGGCGGGGGCGACTGACCGACTGGTGGTTGGAATCTCAAGTGAGCTAGCTTTCTTTCGACGCAGCTGAGAAGCTGAGAGAGAGAGAGACAAGTGAGCGTGGAGGTCTGGCTGTGTGACGCAGAGTGGAAAGCCCTGCAGGCTTGTTGCTCGAAGGGAAAGAAAGTGAGGAGTGATGGTGAATTCGTTTTCTTCAATCTTGTTTTTGACGGCCGCTGCGCTCCCCCTTTTTCGCTTCTTTGTCGGTTCTTTTGGCTCTCTCCCTCACCATTTTGAAAGTTTTGGTCGACGTATTCGTTTCCAAGAGGTTGTGCCACTTAGTAGAATCACTTGGTCTTTCTATCGGATCTACCAATCCAGCCAGCTGTTTGAAAGAGAGCGTTCAACATGGCCAACCCATAATTAACACACAGATCCAGGCGAGCCGCATGCTCGAAGCGGGATCCAAATGAGGCATGATTTCTCTGATGAGTACCCATTCCTTGACGGTTTTGCAATCTTCTGGCGTTGTTCTGTTCACCTCTATTTTTTGAATAGAAAATTGACGAGATTCTGGCCAATTACAGCCGAGAAGAGGCGACATATCAGCCAATGAGAAGCCGCGAAACGCGATCTTTTTGCTCGTGGCTGGTTCGTCTGATCCGAATCGCCGAATCTGCTGCTTTTTTCTTGGCTCGCGGAACAAGAGCACAGCGACAGATCAAGCGATCTGACCAGAAATCTACTACGATAAAGAAAGAGAGCGAACAGAGCTGACAGAGCTGACTGGTCCTTTGGCGGTGACCAGTGGATCCCTGAACACACGCGTGCACGCATGCGTGAGACGCGAATGTGGCGTGGTGGGACATGCTGTCGCGCATCTTGCGGCTTTAGCGCGTTTGGTGCGTTTGGTGCATCCGCGAGGCGACGATCGCCCTGTGTGTGATTGTGTGTGTGTGAATCTATGCGTTCACGAGAAGTGAGCGGGACGCGAGGTGTCAGCAGAGTGGCAGCGTAGAGGGGATGGATGGATACTTGCAGCATTTCTCAGGCTCGCCTGCATACTCAACACAAGTCAAAGTCATGTCACCTTCAACCGCAACAACCACAACAATCCGACAATTTGACAAGCAGACGCACAGAGAGAAACTCAACGCAACGCGCAAACGTCACAGCCTCTTGCCGCGCATAATAATACTGGTATATGAAAAAAATACAAAGCTGAGGAGGGGGACATTCCGGTCAAACGCATTGCCAAAAACACACCGAACCTTTGGGAAAACGAACGGGACAGCCGACTCGGAATGAACGCTTCGTTTCCGATCGTCGTTCACATCCGTCCGCACCAGCCATTCATTCGCGCTTCTGGACGTTCGCAGCGCCAGCGTGGAGCTGTACGACGCTCCCATTTTCTTCCTGCACTTCACGCCCACGCGCATCTTCTCTTTTTTCCTATATAACAACACAACAGCCAGCTTCTGCCACGGTTCTTTCCCGTGATCATGGGTGTATGCCTGCCGAGCGTAGCGTAGCATCTACGAGCTCCAGGCGTGCGCGTGGCCGGCGTTGCTGCTGGTGGCGTCGTTGCTGGTGCTTCCGCTTTGCGCGCTGCTGTTTCCGTACTGACGGTAGGATTGTTGGTGCGATCCAGGGTGCTGCTGCTGCTGCTGTTGGTGCTGAGATGGCGTTTGCTGGTATCCTTGAGGCATCATGTGTCCACCCCATCCACCAACTGGCTGCGCACCGTAAGAAGCCCAGCCGTAGTGCTGACTGCCATAAGAAGCCGCAGACATACCAGCAGACACGTTTGGAACTGGAGGAGACGACGTGTGGTCACGAGCTCCTGCGGCACCTGGAGCGTTTTGGTAGCCCTGGATGCCAGAGTTCGAGCGCTGGCCGTGCGACTGTTGCGTGGACGAAATCGGGGCAGATCCCTTACCGTGGCTTTGAGGGGCACCTTGCTGGTGACTGTGGTGGTGGTGGCCCTGGATTGGTGGCTGTTGGAGGTACGCTCCGCTAATTTCGCCAAAGCCCTGAGGAATCGCACCAGCGTACTCGTGCTGGTGAGCGAGCAAGTGCTGATCTTGGTATCCCACAGGAATGCTGCAAATAATGACACAAAAGCGTGGGTAAGTCAATCGCTAGTTGTATGATATGATAGTAAAGACACATGCTCTGAGCTCACCTTGGAGGGTTCGAGAAGCCTGGAATAGGACCTTCCACGCCGTAAGGAATACTTCCGCGTGGAGGGTACTGCGTGCGAGGGCTGTACTGAGCATACTGTGAAACACAGAGAAAAAAAAATAAACACGTTAGAAACATTTTCGAAGATCCTTTGACAGGTAAACCAAAAACCATACCTGAGGGTTTTGGTAGTAGCCATATCCTTGGTAGTAGCTGGCGTAGTTGTATGGGTTGTATGGCAGCGCCATTCCTGGTGGTGGAGGAGGAGCGTAGTGAGGGTGGTATCCCTGTGGGTGGTGCTGAGGCACGGACTGCTGCTGGTTCTGAGCGTGAGCTTGCTGGTTCTGCTGTTGCTGACCCTGCTGGCCATGCTGCTTTGGCTGCTGCTGACCCTGTTGCTGGCTCTGCTGGAACTGAAGCTGTGCGCTTTGCTGAGCTCCGTGAGATGGAGACTGTGTCGATCCGACCGCGCCAACCCCGCTGTTTCCAGCATTGCGGCCACCCGCACCTTTTGGAGTGTTGGAGCTCGAGGCAACTTGACCCTGCGCGATGTTACCAGCGGTAGCGGTGGTGGTGGTGGCTCTGCCACCAAGATCCATAGAGTACTGGTTGTACGAAGCTTGGTACAATCCAGACGACTTCGATCCAAACTCAGTGGCGTATCCGGATCCGGAGCCAATCTTGGATGCAGTTTGAGTCTGAGAGGTGCTCTGAGACTGGAAGTGGCCCTGTCCACGGGTTGGAGTGTTTCGCTTCACATCGTCAGGCTTTGGTAGAGAAGCAGGCGATGGCGCCGACGGGGCGAACGTGCGCGGAGACGGCGAGGACTTTGGAGTCACACGGCCAGAATCCACAGACAAACCTGGCGGAGCAGACGTCGTTGGTCTCTTGCGAGCGCTTGCTTCAGGCTCCAGCTTGCGTGGAGGAGAAAGTAGTGTCTTCTCCTTTGGGGAGGCAACCTTGCTCCAAGCGCTTTGTGTTTCGGTTTTCGAAACAGTCTTGTTTCCATTACCAGTCGACGTTGTTGTGGTGGTAGTGGTGGTGGAGCTCCATCCACGAGGAGACGTGGATTCAGTGTGCTCCGCACCATTCAGAGAAAAGCTTCCAAACTGCAGCGAAAGGTTGGTCGAGGCGGCGCTGTCCCACTTACCCATCTTGAGGTACTGCTTTGGGCTCGTAGAGCTCGACACAGCAGCGGATCGCGACTCGGCTCTTGGGATCTGAATGTCTTTTGGGGATCCTGGAACAACAGTCGGCAAAGCAGACGCAGTTTCCGACGAAGCGACAGCAACGGGGGTGAGCAGTGGGCTTCCACGTGCCCATGCATTTGGCGTCGTCGAAGTTTTACTTTCCGTTGTCGCCGACGGCCATTCGCCAATTCCAGCCGTGGAAACATCCAGCGAGCCCCATCCAGATGAAATTCGCGGGGATTCGATCTTCTTCTCAACCACCTTCTTTGGAGAAAGGACCTTTTCTGCAGGCTCGTTCACAACAGGCTCTGAAGGTCGCGTCTTCTGAGGGCTTTTTGGCTCAACCTTCTTCTTCGGGCTTGGGCTCTTCGCAACAACCGGGGCTGGAGCTGGGGCTGGCGTTTCGACAGGCTTTGGTGCCGCTACTGGCTCGACGGGCTTTGGCTTTGCAATCAGTCCGGCAAGGTTTGGCTTCTTCGTCCAGGCACCAGTTAAGATTGGACCAACCGGAGGGGGAGCCACAGCAACGGATGGAGCAGGCTTCGCAGTCTTCGGTCCACTTTTTTTCGAGGCTGTGGTGTCGCTTTCTGGCGAGGTTTCCGAAAATTGAGTTCCTTCAGCTGCTTCATTGTCGTCGGTCGGCTCTTCTGGGCTCTCTCCATTTTGTTCGCGGCTCTCGCCACGAGGAACGCCGCCGCGGCCACCTCGACCACGGCCACCTCCGCGTCCACCGCGCGAAGCGAATGATCCTCGACCTCTGCCGGCTCCACGGCCGCCTCTGCCAGCGAATCTATCCGCCGAAGCTGGGACAGATTGGTCGCCCTGAGAATCGTTGTTGTATGACTGCTGGGAAGAGTAGTATCCACGCGACTGTGGCTGCTGCTGCTTCTTTCCTTTCTTCTCAACCGTCGCCCAATCATCTTGACCTCTGCCACGGTTATCTTCCCACAACTCGCTGATCGCGTTTTCAATGCGCTGGGCATCTCCCTTGTGCTGCTCCAACAGACGGATGATCTGGTTGTCTTCGGTGCCTGGGGGGCACAACTCACGGTATTTAGCGACCTGTACATGCAAGCAAACAAGTTGCACATAGAATCATGCGTTATTATTTGAAAAACATGGCGGCAAGCACTTCAGCAGCGCATGGGTACGGAATGGCGAGTGAATCGCCAAAGATCCATCCATGTGCAACTTGTAAGCAAAGATCGGACGACGGAAAGCGGCACGCACTCACTGCATCAATCATGCAGCGCTTCCCTTCATCTCGTTCTCTCCATATGATCAACAGCAACTTACTTCGCGCGAGGTCTTGGAGCCACCGCTGCTGCTAATGCTCGTGGTGGTGGTGGTGGTGGTTTCACTCAACTGCTGCTGAAGGTGCAGGCCTTTCTGCAGAAAGTACTCGCGCTTGCTCATTGTCTGCTGTGTTTTTTTCTTGCTCTTGCGATGGGGGGCTGGGAGGTGCGGTGCTCGTGTGCGCGGGCGTTGCTGGCTGGGCGAGAGAGGTGACAGGTGCGAGACGCGGGGTGTTCCGTGGGGATCTCCGCGCTCGCTCGTGCTTGCTTTCCTTTCGACTTGGTAATGGGCGGACGCGGCGAGGAAGGGGGGGCGGGCTGGTGGCAAACGCGAGCCAAACCAGCACGCGGGTGGAGTGATGGTCGCGTTCAACCTGGGGTTAAAACCCTGTTGGAAAACCTCACCAATACAAGGTTTTACTTCAAAAACCTTGCTTGAAAAGATCGTTTTCTCATGAACAGAGGTGACCCGTAGAGAGGGAGCACGGTACTACCAACACACCTTGTTTTTATCACTATTGCATCCTGTGTGTGAAAAAAAGAGAAATTTTCATCCCGTGCGGCGCATTCTGACGGCTGGATGCTTCATTTCCCATTCCTTAGTGACGCTTTCGCTCGCCACGAAGGGTCTTCGCGTATAGAAACGCTATCAACGCAGGCTTACTTTTTGCATCTTGCATCTATCTATGCGTCCTGACTATAACTCGCCGCACTCGGTGACGGTAATGCCGAGCTTGGGCTTGCTGTTCGCGCTCACGGGCACGCTCTCCATCTTGCGCAGCACGAGCAGCGACGCCGGGTCCAGCACTTTGCCGAACACGACGTGCTTGCCGTCCAGCCAGTCGCACGGCGCGCACGTGAGGAAGAACTGGCAGCCGTTCGAGTTCGCGCCGCTGTTCGCCATCGAGAGCAGTCCTGCCTCCGTGTGCTTGTGAATAAAGTTCTCGTCCGCAAACTTGTCGCCATAAATACTGATTCGCCCCGTGCCGTCGCCCTGTAACGCACAACAGCACACGATATCATTAGTGTGAAGTATTCAATGACAGCGTGAGTGAGTGAGTGGTGCATACCTTGAGGAAGTCGCCGCCCTGTACACACGAACAATTCGCAGCAACATACGAACAATAGATTGCGTTAGCACTTCTGCAATAATCAGGCGCATGAGAATAACGTGTGCGTAGTTTCACATACCTGCACCATGAAGTCCTTGATCACTCGGTGGAACGTGCTTCCTTTGTAGCCGACCGGCAGCTCCGATTTTCTAAACGCACACACATGATAGAAAGCAAATGAACAACTCCATTAGTCGCCAGAACAACGCATGCAGTAACAGAACGCGTGCACCCGAGCGTGAATGCAAATTCGCGCCGCACCTGTACTCTCCTGTGCAAAACTGTCTGTTGGTCATTCATCCACCCACACAGCAAATACACCAACACAAAAGCATAAACGTCAGTCGAGGTGCGTCCATCCATCATGAACATGCTGCGTAGGAACATTTGCGCACCGGAAGTTCTCGACGGTCTTGGGGCAGTCCTTCTTGAAGAGCTCCAGTCTCATGCGGCCCACGGGCGCGCCACCGATGGCCACGTCGAAAAACACGACCGGGTTGCCGCGCTTCAGCGCCTCGCTCAGCGCCGTATCCATCTCTGCTGCTGCTGCTGCTGCTGGTCTTCTCTTGGGAGTTGATTGAGCGATTGGCTCGGAATTGGAGCGAGTGAAAATGTGGGCGAAATACCTGTATAAATCGATAGCTATTTCAAAGGGGTTGTCATGGGTTCGTGATGAACCCAACGAAAAGTGGATATTTTCGAAAGCAACCGCGCGCACTGATATTTTCATCAAACTGTTCGTGTTATTATATCCAACTGTATTGAATAGCTCAGTTTGCGGACCTTAAAAAGGCTGCAAGCTGACCATATTATAGAGGATTCAAGATGTGTTCTTTCATTTAAGTTGGGTATTAAGTAAGATAGGTGAAAAAAGAAAGAAGCATCCGGTATTTCGCTGCGACGACGGGTCCATTTCTTCAACCACGAGAAGCACCGCAAGCCCCCCCTTCCTCCCCATTCCGCAGCACCGCCCAGCACCAGCAAGCAGCATGCAGCTCTACCCGCAGTCGGCGCACAACGCCTTCCACGGCGTGGGCATCATCTTCCCGCAGCACGTGGACCAGGCCGTGACGCAGATCTATGGCGCGTGCAAGGGCTTCGGCACGGACGAGCAGACGCTCATCTCCGTGCTCGGCTCCAAGTCGCCCGAGACGCGCAACCTCATCGCGCTGCGCTACAAGGAGCTCTACAAGAAGCCTCTGCAGGACCTCGTCAAGAGCGAGACGTCGGGCAACTTTGGCAAGCTGCTGCGCATGATCTCGGCACCGCTGCCGGAGACTGAAGCGCAGATCCTGCGCGATGCCACCAAGGGCGTGGGAACGAACGAGAGCCTTCTCGTGCAGGTGCGTACCTGTGGGAATGATTTATCTGTACTATATTTGCATGCAATTTATCTAACGCACTGTGCTGCTTGTGTGATATCCTTGCTAGATCCTCTCGGGTCGCACGAACGAAGAGATGAACATTCTCAAGAAGACGTACTTCAACTTGTACAACAAGGACTTGGCAGTCACGCTCAGCTCCGAGCTCAGCGGCGACTTCAAGAAAGTGATCATGGCGATGCTCCAGTCCTCTCAGATGGACTACAATCCGCAGTTCCACAATGCTGCCAAGGCGGAAGCTGACGCGATCGCTCTCTACAAGGCGGGTCAGGGCCGCATGGGCACCCAGGAAGAGATCTTCATTGGCATCTTGGTGGCGTGTCCTCCCGAGTTCCTGCGCATGGTCGACTCGGTGTACGTCGCCAAGTACAACAACAACATCGCGAAAGCGATCGACAAGGAGTTCAGCGGCGACGCCAAGAAGAGTCTTAACTATCTGGTCAAGTCCGTGATGGACCCATACCCGACGATCGCAGAAGTATTTGAGAAGACGATGAAGGGCTTTGGCACGGACGAGACGGGACTGAGCACTGCGATGGTGCGATACCACTCGGTCCTCCCTCAGGTGAAGACTGCGTACAAGAAGCTGTACAACAAGGAGCTTCGCGATCGCATCTACGGCGAGACCAGCGGCGACTACCGCAAGCTTCTCCTCGAGATCTACGACGCACCGCAAGACCCTGCGCTTACGAAGCCTGGTGCTGCTCCTGCCCAAACGCCTGGAGTTGTGTCTGCACAATCGTACGCCGCTGCTCCAGCTGGTCATGGATACCCTGGTCAGTCAGCAGCACCAGGATACCCTGCGCCGGCTGGTGCGCCTGGTGGTGCGTATCCTCCTCAGCAGGCGGGATACCCTGGACAGCAACCCCAGGCAGCCGGGCACCCAGGTCACCCACAACCAGGATATCCAGCAGCCCAGCCCCAGCCAGGATACCCAGCGGCACAGCCAGCTCAGCCAGGATACCCAGCCGCGCAGCCAGCTCAGCCTGGATACCCTGCAGCGCAACCAGGATACCCACCTCAGCAGCAGCCAGCGTACGGTGCTGCTCAACCTGGATACTCTCCACAACAACCTGGATACCCGCCACAACAGCCAGGATACCCTCCTCAGCAACAACCAGGATACTCTCCTCAGCAACAACCAGGATACCCTCCTCAGCAACAACCGGCGTACGGTGCGCCGCAGCCTGGATACCCACCGCAGCAGCCTGGATACCCACCACAACAGCCTGGATACCCACCTCAGCAGCCAGGGTACCCGCCACAACAACCGGGATACCCACCGCAGCAGCCTGCGTACGGTGCGCCAGGATACCCACCACAAGGTCAGTACCCTCCTCAAGGTCAATACCCACCACAGGGTCAGTACCCTCCAGCGCAAGGCTACCCTCCTCAGGGCCAGTACCCTCCTCAAGGTCAATATCCACCACAGGGCCAGTATCCTCCACGCGGCTACTAAGATATGCTGTGGATCTGTAGGTATGTCTCGTGTTTGATTGTTCTGCTTTCACACTATTGCATGAAATTGGTTCTTTCGTTTCGAATCTGTTTTGTCAGAGAATTTGGTTTTTGACTTGGGCAGATTTTGGACCTCGGTTCTGACGCAACAATTGCTTGACAACAATCAGCATGCCAGGAGGCTTTGCGAAGAGAATGGGATGTCTCTCATTGGATCTAACGTGTCCTTCATCAAGCGCTTGCTGCCGTCTGCAAAGAGAAATGGGATCCGCGAATGAAGGAATCGCGACTACCGA
Organism: Globisporangium viniferum; assembly: GCA_023333705.1. Lineage (NCBI taxonomy): Eukaryota > Oomycota > Peronosporomycetes > Pythiales > Pythiaceae > Globisporangium > Globisporangium viniferum. The sequence goes on along the minus strand of JAASFI010000766.1, from coordinate 4,060 downwards.
GAGCTGGTCAACTCATAGGTTGGTGATGGCTTTCGAGAGAACACCTGTAGGTCGATTTGTTACTCCATGACCAGGAGAGACCGAAACTGAGAAGTGGGTGGCAGCAGCGCTTGCATTGGACCTCCGAGCTCTGCGGTCTCCTTCGTATCGCTCATTCCACAATTTCCCCAGCCGAGAACAACCAACCCAATCCAATCACCTCCACCGCCCTCTGCTGCAATATCCTGAAAAAGATGAAGACCTTCACGCTCGCCGCTGCTTCGACTCTCGCCATCGCCGCCATGCCATTTACTGCCGCGCAATCCAACTTCCGACAGCTCCAGCAGAATGGAAACTGGCGACCTCAGAACGCATTCCCCGTCAACAACAACGTGAACGCCTGGCAGCCAGTGCCAAACGTTGGGAGTCCGTGGGGCAACCAAGGAGCTGCCGCTGGTATCTCGCCCGAAGCTTTCCCTCAAGCTGGAGTCGCTGCGAATGGAGGACAGCAGGCTACTGCCACTGGAGCTGTGCAGCCTGAAGGCCTCGAGCAACCTGAAGCCACCACTGAAGCGCCAGCCACGACCGAATCTCCGGCGGCTGCAGGAGCAGGTTCGGCCACTAGCGCGGGCGAGCCAGCTCAGGCGACGATCATGGTGCTTCTCCCCGACTTTCTCGCTCCGTTGAGCTCGGGATCGGGCAGCACGATGGTGATCGCCGGATCGCCGGACAGCAAGGACGGCGAGAGCGGATTGGGGGGCTCGGGTGAGAAGAGCGGCGAAGCCAAGTCCAGCGCGGTGGCTGTCTCGCTTCACACGGTTGTGACCGCCGTGGTGCTCGTGTCCGCTGCAATCTTGGGCTTTGCTTTCTAGCTGAAGCATGGTTGGAGTTTGTAGTACTCGGAATTCGTGGTCTTTCGAAATGTGTTCGTGCAGCAGGAAAAAACAGTGCTCGCCGGCGTGTCTTGTAGTGTGGCGAAAGTAAACCTGTAGCTAAACAATCAATTGATGTTTTCCCTTTTCACATGCGGCTTGTCATTCTGTTGCATTGCCTCGGGTAGCACAGGTTTTACTTCGGTTGGTCCACGCAGGTCGGCAAGTATTTGGGCCGCTCTGGAAACCTGTCAAACAATGCGAATCAGCGATATCAAACAACACTGTTCGAGCTCTGGGTGCCAAACGATGAAGCCTGCAAGCTGAAAATCATGTTTGTGGAAGGAGCCACCGACCAAACTCATTTAAAGAAAATATATCGCAAAAGGGACAGCAACGTCACGTTCACCATACGACAAACTCGCGCCTCTCTTCATTCGCATCACAAGTTGTTGACGTCGCCGATGATGTTGACCCTGTACCCCTTAAATAGCGCCGGCAGGGCAGTCTCGAGCTACAGGTGAGGAAGCAGCAGAATGTCAACACAATGTCAGCTCAGCCATCGTCCTACTAAACGACAAAGACTATTCAGGACAAGAAGGCAGCTCACCTCTTTCTTCAGCTTCTTCGTGGTGCCCACAAAAGTGTCAATCTGAGGCTGAATCTTGGACGTCGCGTCGATCAGATCCACATTCTTGTCCTCGAGGTTCTGAATTTCGCGTCGGCACTTGTCCATGTGCTTTGTCAACATCTCCAAACTGGCTACATGGCGATCCAGGTACCGCTCCGAATTTTTGATCAGGATGAGCTGCTGCAGCCGCTTGTCCGTCAATTGGTTGATCGCACTGTCCACCGCATCTTGATACTTCTGGATCGTCTCAATGCTCTGCTGTTCCAGCACAACTGTATAACAGCAAGAATGAATGAACAACCCACGAGAATTATTTCAGTAATCAAGCATAGCACCCAAACAATGTCACTGCAAAACACATTGCGAAATTCACCTGAAGTGCCCTGAAACTGGTTCGCGAACGCCACGTTGTCGTGTCCTTTCAACTCTTCTTTGCGCTGGCGAAGGAACGTTCGCAGCTCCAGCAGATTGTTCTGCACGCGCGTTCGGAAGTCGTTGTCACTGAGAAGACCGACTCGCGTCGGCTCACTAGAAACCACAGCAACATCCGGAATCTCCAACGTCATGCCAGCTTTATCACCACCGACGCTGAACGCCGCGTCGACAGGCTCAACGACGTCCGAATTGGTAATGTCCCAGTCAATCTCAACTGGAGCATCGAGGTCCGCCGCGCCATCTCCTCCACTGCTCGTCGTCGCCACTACATCATCAGAGGCAGACTCAATGCCCCAGTCGATCGTCGCTTCTTCGCTCGAGCCGCTGCCGTCAATCGAAAAGTCCCAGTTGATCTCCGCAGCTTCGGCTTCAAAGTCGAGGTTCCCAGCAAAAATATCCTCCTCTAGCTGATCTTTCGCCGCGCGGAGCTCATCGATCGCAGAAAAGAACTTGAACGGAGTGGTGACAGTCTCGAATCCGTCGTCGATCGAATCTGGCTTTGCAGCCACTGACGACTTGGAGCTCTTCGACTTCTTGTCCTTCTTTGCGAACGATAATGCCGTTGAACCAGACACTGTCACAGCAGGGGGCTCGCAGTTCTGGAGATACTCTTGGAGCGCGCGATGGTACGCGAGCGCAGCAAAGATCTCGTCGCTGCAGATCGTCTTTCCGACTTGGTCGAAGATCGACGGCAACTCGAACGGCAAGCGCTGCAGCTCTTCGCGAAAGTTCTCGCCCTATGAATGGAAAGGCACACACACCAAAATGAGTACATGATTCTACAGTGTAGTAGGAGGATCCTGGCGCAAGCTAGATGGAAGAGAAAAGGTGTACCTGGATCCCAATTGTCGAGCACGACAGCTCGAGCTTCCGCTTGTACTCGGCGATGCTCTTGGTCAGATCCTTCATACGCACCACACACGATCACCGGCAAACAAAGTCAGTGAGGAGATACGTGACCGATTGTCATGAGAGCTGACGGAGCCAGTACGTACTGCGGTTTTGCGGTTGTTGTCCGCCACTTGCTTTTCATTCTGCTGGATCGTTTTCTTCAGGAACGGGCTGTTGGCAAACACATAAAGTAGCAAAACACCACAAACCATGAGTCAATGAAACACTAGTACCAAGAGCGACTGATACCAGCGCGTGACGTACATTTCGAATGCAGTGTTCTGCGCGATGATGCGTGCAGCCTCGGCAGCAAAAACGTTGTTCTTCTCGTACTGGCGGATCAGCGCGTCCCACTTCTTCATCACAGGCGACGTGTACTACAGCAAAATCATTCCATACACGTCAGGACCGCAGTAATTTATATAGCGAGCGATTCATAGCAAGAACAGTTCAATCGTCCAGTCTGTACCTGTCCAAAAAAGTTCTTGGCGACACCTTCGTCCGTCTGCTTGAGGCACTCGAAGATGTACTTACAGTCAAAGTAGTGGAGCTCCTCGTGGTTCGCCTTCTTCTTGCGGAACTTGACCAGCTTGTCGCTCGCGAGCGGCACGTCCGCGTACAGCACGGCGATTGCGTCGCGGATCGACTTTTGCTGCTCGACCCATTTCTGCGGCACGATCTTGCGGTCGATCAGCGCCTCTGCGTTCAGGGGAAAGCAAGAGGCAAATGGTGCGGCGTCAGAGACCACATGTATGGCAAGTTGCACAATAGTACAATAGTAGACCTACCGAGAAGCTTCTGGTACTGGATGTCGATCGGCACCTTCTTCCGGTCCGCCATATTGCTTCTTCTTCTTCTTGAGCTTGATGGGTCTGCGCGGAAATGTCATCAGTTTTTTTCGTTTTTGGAAGACAGAGAGATTTCTCATACTGTAGCTCTGTTTTTGCAACTGTCCTTGGTTTTCGTATGGGTAATTGAAACAGCAAACTCCATTCAATAAGGATAATCCATCCAATTCTCATTTTCACCTATGATTAGCTATTTAAATTACACATACAAAAACAAGGTTTTTTTCCAGCACAATCGCGCACTCCGAGATTCAAACAAGCAGAGCGTCTGTATTTTTGGGCCTATGTCGCCAGCATGCAGCTGGCAGGTCTCCGCGGTGCAGGCTCACCGATAACTGCTGAACTATCTATCCTACCAGTCGACTAACGCTCTTGATGGAGATGTTCTTGGCTGCGGGGATGTC
>JAASFI010000765.1:0-17727 GCA_023333705.1 Globisporangium viniferum | reverse complement strand
CTCTGGAGCATCATCTTGCTGCAGTTCCAGCTCGCGCATTACGGTGAGTGGCTTGGCATTCCTCTTCTGGTGAATCGATCTGTTGGCTCTAAGTTCTCAAGATGTGTCAACTCTCTCAGGTGAAGACTACAGCTTCCGCTTTGAGTGGATCAATAAGGCAAGCGAAGGCACTTGATAGGACGAGGCAGGGGAGCGAGGGCTGAGCAGCTCACTACGGTAGTGTTTTGTGAGTAAAAATGGTCGAGTGCCGAACCAATTTCCAGCAACAATGTTTGATCTACCCCAGAGTTTACCTGCACTTTGGTTTCTCACAAGAACGTGGTGGATTTCTTTGAGCCAAAGTCCCGAGAGTCTCATACCGTTCATGCACATGCCATCACATGCCGTTCATCTGCACACAAAGCACGTTCTTGTAGAGAGATTTACCATTTAAAAAACCTTGTTTTACGAGGTTGATTGGCCCTGAAATCTCTCTCTACAAGAACAGCCACCAATTGGTCGTTATACTTGGTTTTACTATGGGGTTGCGCAATCCTCTTTAAAATTTTGAGTTTTTGAGGCACTTACTTGGTATTTGTAAGCAAAAAACCAATTTGCGTAGATAAGGATTTTGGTTCCTCGCCGTGCACTATACTTGGTATTGTAAAGGAGTGACGAGCTAGCGTAGATAAGAAGGATTTTGTCTCCTCACTGTGCATTAGCCTACAGACGATAGGGTATAATAGTATTCACAGGCTTAAGTGCGAATGAAACGGTAAGTGCGTGCGCACTTTCGATCATAAAGTGTAGCCATGTTAAAAGTGGACACATACCGCACGGCGCCTTGAACTATGTTAAAAAAATGAACACCTCGCATGTCATCTTGGGCTTCTCCAGCTGTGAATAGTGGGAACTCGCAGTCAATTGGCACAAGCTACTATGATGAAGAGAGGCGTGCGTCGTTCTCTCTCTACGCATGCGTGGGTTTCCACCGAATGACGTGCTTACTCATTTAGAAAACGTCACGTCCGAGGGACTGAGTGATGGGGTTGACAGGCGCGCGCGAGTCCTCACTCCAGCCATGTAAACAATGGCGCAACACCGACAGCCTACACCAAGAAAGGACTGTTTTAGTCCGCCCTCGAAACGAAATTGGTTCGTGAGGTGGGTGTAAGCGCTCATAGTTGCACCCACCCTGAAGTTTTTGGTAATCTGGACTGGGAACCCATTGACGTTGAGGGCCGCGCTCTATGCAGCGATTGTCGTGCTCAGAGGGAGAAAAAACGACACTCCGGGGTGTTTCGACAGTGCGCGCCCGGATCGTCAGCCAAGCAAAAAAATCATAGATGAAGAGAGTTTTCCAGCGAGATTGCAGGCGTGCCCATCCAAAAATACTGAAATGTTTGCAATCTGAGACAGCTCCTCTGCTGTAGTTTCTTGATTATTTCTTTCAGCATCCGTGGCAGGTGGTGTATATCACTATTGACCACTTGCGCGCCTCATAACTTGCGCCGTCGCTGCAGCACGATGGCGATCATCATATCCGTCGAAAAGAGCCCAGAAACTCACTTGCTCCTTCAGACCTGCAATGTGTCACTAACTGTACTTTGCTGACATCAATTGAAATTCGAGGTGCGTGATTACAATTATTCAGCAATAATGTCATGCTGACCTCTGCTTCGTCACACCGTCTGTCAACAGTCGAAGCCGCCACATAGTGCCGGTGGGGGCGTGGCAAATCAGCTGTTTGGAGGGTGACAACATCTCTGGCGCTCCCCATTTCCTGTCTGTCCGACTGAACTCCAACGCGGGTTGACAATTTTCGTTCCGGACTCATGCGAGGCTAGCGCACTCGTGGACGTACTCACCGCGAATAAATCCACGAGGTCTCTCTCTCTCTCTCAAAGAAATTTCTCCAAATGCGTCAGCATAATTCAGTGGGTCCTACCTGCACTGAATGGCCTCTTTCTCCAGGGTAGGTAATTTGCAAGCAAATTGGTTATGACGGTCGAGTCAGAGCGCGCGAGCAAGGATGACATGCACACACCCTAGTGTTGGTCCACCGAATTGAGTAGCTACGCAAAATCGCCTAGAGGCTAGAGCAAGCATTGCGGAACGTTCAGAAGTCCTCCACCTCGGAAGAAGGTAGAACTTGGTGGTGCTGAGTATGAAAAACACGCCATTGCACTTGTGAATTATCGCTCTCCTCTTGGGAGAGAGATGGTACTCCAAATCAAATACGTAGCCCAGGAATTCTTATATAACTCATTATTATAATAGCATTGATTGGTTCCACCATCAGTGAGCATCTGTTTGAAAACCTATCTATTTTGTTCATCTTTCTATTTATCACAGCATAGACACTTGTCTAATCAATTTAAAACGCATTTTAGAAACATAATAGAAGCAAGTTATCTTTCGTGCTGTTATCAAAGGTGGTTGAGTGAGCAAAAATCCGTCGAAGAACAGAAAACGTCGAAACCGTCAAACGATAGGTTGCGATCTGAAACGCCTCAGTATCAATCCTCAAAAACGCGAAAAAGTATAGAAAATAATAACGATCTGAGTCCACTCAGATCGCCATCTACTTCGTTTTCCAGTCAATTTGAGAAAGGCTCCTGTCACGCGGCGGACTAAGAATTGCAAATGCCCTGTTCCTTGAACTGCAGATATATATGCCTCCTCCTCTGCTTCGCTCGTTTCTTTGCCACTGACGACCGCTCACTGCTGGCTCGAATCGAATCCTGATTCGAGTGCAGTTCAAAATCAAAATCCAATTGGAGGCAGAGCGTCAACCATCTCTGCGGGGCTGCATGCGTCAACCATTTTATTAGAAACAGTCTGGCTGGGAGCTCTCATAGGAGTTTTTTTAGCATTAAGGTAGGAAATGACCGTCGTATCCCGGTCAAAACTAAATATTGAAAACTTGCTCATTGCCCTACAACCTTAATCTTGCAGTTGAGGTTGCATGCCTGCCTGCATTTCAAAAGCTGCCACGCAAGTGCGTCTTCAGCTGCAATAAAGCCAAAGCCAGGGCGGAACCAACTTCACAACCTGCTTGTCAAAAATTTCATTCGACACACATCTTCGTGAGGGCACTTGCTGGCTGCATGGCTTGCAGGAACTGCACTTCAATAATCGACCGTCCTCTCGAGTTCCGCTGGACGCTCACTTTTCTGAGAACTCACTCTTCAATAGGACAAGTCGCGCAAATGAATCAAGTGAAAAGGAGCTTCCTCGTCATGTGCGCTTTCCTATCTGTCTCTCTCCAAATAATGTGTTCACAAATGGAAAATAATGCACGAGGTCCATTTTCTTGTTATTTTGCGCAAGTTAAGACAAAAATTGCTATCGATAGAAAGTTTATCGAGAAAAAACTTTTGCCTTTCGTCCGTTTCACTTCAACACTTCTAATACACATAGGATGAATGAGAATTCTAAAACAGTTTACGTATATGAATTTAAATAAAACCGTGCTGTTAGCACAGTTCAAGCTAAAATATCCTACTCGGACAAACAAAGTGCGCTGACGGATATGTTTGAGCTATGGAATTAGTTTCCAATCAATTCGAGACGCCCTCAGAAAACTCTTGACGCAGAGTTTGAAATATCAAGAACACCATTTAAAATCTCTTCTTTTCCTTCAACTCACACTTTGGACTTCCACCACTTTGGTAGTCTGTCATTCGAACCCACACAGACGAACGTTTAACACCGCGCTCTATACAAAGAGATTGAATATTTCACGTCAATGTCGTGCTCGGAAAGCCGCACTTCCGTGCTTGATGTGTCGCTCCGAAGCAGGTCCAATCTAGTGCTGCTTCACAGACAGGAAACTTCACGTTGGAATTAGTATCCCTGTCTTGTCTGCGAACAACCATCGGCCTTGGACTTCTGCCCTCTGTACTCTTCTGGGGCTCCTGTCAAATTTCACCACTGTGCAGAGATGTGGGTACCCTCACTACTGATGGTACTGTAGGTTGCAGAGGCACCCTTGCTCGCCCAGCAGGACGGAAAATCCGTCGAACGAAAAGGAGCCCAGTGAACACACTTACTACTTCAGATATGAAATGCATCACTAACTGTACTTACCTGAAATCAATCGAAGGTGCGTGGTTTACACTCTGAGCTCATTTTCTGAGTCATACCCGAGACAATCTACGAGACGAAGCCGCAAAGGGGAGTGTGGAAATCAACGATCAGGAGGGTGGCGACACTGAAGCCTTTTCCGTCCAGACATGATCTCATGGCGAGTTGACAGCGCAGAAGTCCACCACTGACTCGTCGTGTATATGCTCGCTTGTAGCCCCAGGATTGTTCCCTTCTTTGCTTCGGAGCCGCGTCCGTGCGCGTCCGAGTCACCTCTGGTGAAGTGATTTTTTCGAGTCGGAGGAGTGCAAGCGGGTTCTCCTACTCCTGCATTTTGTCCGCCGAATTGTCTGACCTCCTCCCCCAGATACAAGAGCAAGCGTCGCGGAACGTTCAGCGCCACACGGCGAATTGGAGATCAAGGCACGTCATGCATTTGATCGCTCTCGCGATTTTAGAGGGGATTTTCCAAATTGAACACAGAACACAGGAATTTTGCGTCTCCTCATCACCTCAGTATCTTGTGCTTGTTCAAGGGAGGAGGATTACAACATTGAAGCCTCATTTCTCTCTCGATCACTGAGAGGAAGAGCAACCAAATCAGAGACTTTGGAAGGATATCACAGAAGCGGCTCGATCGATCACTCAGAGTCAACTGATTGCAAAGTGTGAGCGGCAGCGTGACAACTTCAACTTGGGCGTACAGTGAGCGATCTGATAAATATCTCTTTTTGAGCTTTACCTCTTTCTTTTAGAATAATCCTCAAGCAAGCTACAACAATGAGGTTTCATAACCTTTTCAATTAAAATAGAAGTCCGCTAACACTGTTGCTGTTATCAAAGGAGACTGAGCGAGCACAAAATCCATCGAAGAATAGAAAACGTCAGCAAACAAACTGCTCTATCTTTCGACGGTTTTAAACGTGCGCGTTTTGAAACGCCCACTTCTATCACAACAACACAAACAATTGTACAAAATAAAAGCAAAATCGACTAAGATGCGAAAAGAACTTTGATAATTCAGGAGCGAAGGAGCACCACTTGCTCCTGACACGCGGGCTAAGAAATGCTCAAGAGTACCATTCGAATTCTCCTGTTCCTTGAGCTCCATATAAATATTTCTACATTTGGTTTGCTCTTTTCTTTGTCACGGCGGACTCGAAGACAGGTATTTGGTTTTAGTAGCATCATCTTTTGTATCTGGACATATAGGAACTATCATAGGAATTCCTGAAGATAGGAGTAGAACAGTTCCCCAGTCTAAAGTATATTGAAACTTGCTTATAGGCAAATTTTACGTTAGCGATTTGCTGACTAGCCTACAACCTTGGAGTTGAGGCTGCCTGCGTACGATCCAGAAGCCATCAAGTGTGTTTCCAGCTGCAACAGAAGTTATTTTAAAAAAGATTCGTTCGCTCGACATCGTCGTGAGGCATTCGAGTGCATCATCGCTTTGCACCAACTGCACTTCAACAATCGCTCAACAATCGACTACTCCTCTCGAGTTGCTCTGAACACTCCTTCTACTCTCTCGAACAGGACAAGTCGCGCAAAAGAATCAAGTGAAAAGAGCTTCTGCATCATGCAGATTCCTCTGTCTCTATTGCAATGTGTTGATGATAGAAACAAAATACATTATGGTCCTTTCCTTATTACTTCGGACCCATATATCGACAAAAAATCCATATACTCGATAGAAAAGTTTGTCGAAAAAACGTTGCGAAGCAGTTTCGTCCGTTTCACTTCAGCACTTCTATTAATACAGCAACACACTCAAGTCGCATATTGCCGCCGTGGTGTGATCTATTTTTGGCAAAGCGAACGTGGACATTAGTGGAGGAATCTCGACTCTTGATTTTCGATCATCTCTGGCATCTTTTTGCGCAAGTTGCGGAGAACGCGCGCGCGTTTCCATAGAAAGAAGGGCTAATTCCTAATGCTGATTCACTCTTGAGGCTTATAAGACGAAGCTTGTCTTTGAGGCTCTCAGTTAATAAACTCATGGTTGGATGTGTGGCTTCCATCGTGACTTTGTTTGGTGGTGGGATGTTGATGGGATGTATGTATATAAAATAAGTGGGGTTCGAGAACCCTGGGTTCACTTGCGTGTGCAAAAGCTTTCCTTCCTTCGTTTCTGAGCAAACTTGTGACGCAAGAAACAAATCGTTCGAGCTCGCAAAAGCATGATTTGATTTGCGAACTCTTTGAGGTCAGATCATCCACCCATTTATATTATCACGATATAACAAACAAGCAAATAACCAATAATTGGCCGCCACGAAAGACGCGGAAGAATAATAGAAAGAAACTCGTCTCCTCCCAGCCACAGAAAGCGGCGCACGTTTACATCAGCAAAGTCCCAACGGTTCCTGCTCCGTTTTTTTTTTTCTTCTACCGTCTGTTCACCCTCCCGCGAAAAGAATCCACAAGCTCAGCCAGAACGTTAGCCAGTTGGTCTTTGCGTTGATGAACAGACGGCCCTCCGACCGAGTCCGTTGACAGCAGCAGACCGTCCGTCCGCTAAGCTTTTTTAGCTTTTTCTCGCCTCCAGAGACTGTTCATTCTCGCAAAACCGCTCTGGGTCTCACATCACTCGAGCACAGTGGAGGGCTCCATCTCGCAAATTCTGACTACAGTAGCAACCCCTAGCAACAGAACGAAATGGCCGGCGTCGTGCACTTGCTGGACGCGAGCATCACGTCGGCGCTCGCGCTCAAGCCCTCGACAGTCTACGTGCTGCGCGTGGAGAACTCCAAGACGCGCGCCGCGTGGCACCTGCGCAAGTGCTTCTCCGAGTTCTGCGAGTTGCGCGAGAAGGTGATCGCGCTTATCGACGGCACGAGCAGCGCCACCTCAAGCTCCAGTTTCAGCTCAAGCCCAGGGTCTACTGTTGCAACCTCATCATCTAGTTCCAGCACAGGCATCGCCAGCAGCTACGACAGCAACCACACATGCAGCAGCTCGAGCGGCTCCGAGTCGTACCTGGAGTCGGCTGTAACAAATGCGTTCAGTTGCGCCTCGTCGACCACGAGCAGCAGCAGCAGCAGTGACCGGTTCCCGTTCCTCTACAAGCAGTTCCCGCGGCGCCAGCTGTTCGGCTCGCGCTCCAAGAAAGTGATCGAGCAGCGCACGCACGCGCTCAACGCCTTTGTGCGCCAGCTGCTGCTCTACGTGCGCGAGGTGAAGCAGCAGAACCAGATTGCCGTCTACTTCAGCATGATGAACTTTGTCGAGACGTTCTTCGAGTGTGCGGCTCACAGTGGTGTCGGTTCTAACAACTGCAACTACGGTACGACCACGTTCAACCTGAGCACGTTCAGCCTCACCTCGCCCTCGACGCTCGCCAAGACCCAGGCAGCAGCTGCTGTCGCAGCGCGCGCAGCCGTAGCCGCCCCGCAGGGTTTCCGCTGCCGCCAGCGGTCGCCGTTCTCCTTCTACGACGACGAGGACGACAATGACGATGAGGACGACAGTGCGAGCGACCGCGACTCGGACGTCGTGGTCGCACCAGCGGATGTTGCTTCTAGCAAAAACAACTTCAACTTCGCGCGCCGGTTCTACCAGGAGTACGGCAAGACGACCCACACCGAGAACGACGACGACGACAGCGACGACGAAGAGACGAAGCTCGTGCTGGGCCTCAAGAAGACGGCGAGCTGCATCGCGCACCGCGAGCTCAAGGAGATGAAGACGCACTTCAGCGGCAGCCACTACGCGCCGATGCAGTCCACGGCCGTCGCCAGCAGCACCACTAAGTTCGCAAGCGGCGCTGCTGGATGTCGCAAGAACCACCAGCCCATGAGTGCGTCGGACGCCTGGGCAGCACGCATTGAGATCGCGGGTTTCTCGACAGTCGCTATAACTGGTGCTGGTATCAGAAACGCCCAGGTGCAGAACAGCTCCAAGCTCGCGATCGGAGCCAACCACGTGGCGGTGCGTCACCACCCCAACCACAGCAGCAACAAGAAGAAGCACCACACCCAGAGCAGTTCAGTAGCAGCAGCATCGCCAGCGAAGCACCAGTACCACGACAACGACCAGTCGCAGATCCAGGCGGCGTCCATTGTGTACGCCACCAAGCAGCAGCACCAGGACGCCAAGGCGCTGATGCTCAAGCACAAGCAGCTCCACGCTGGCGTAGCAGCAGGGGGGGCGACGAGCGGCACGCGAAGAACGACCGGAATGGGCATGAACGCGGCTCCAGAGCCAGCCAAAGAGACCTCAGAGCCGTCCATTGGTCGTCCGTGAACCCAATCGTCCTCTGTCGTCATGAGTGAGTGAGTGAGCTCCACATCGCCTGCCTCTCGTCGGAAAGAGGCGTTTTCCTTCAGTGGATGTGGTTGTGGAGACTCACCTCATCTCATCATCACTATCTGTGTCAAGTGTGGGAAACGCTATGCTGAGTGTTGGTGCGTGTGAATGAATGTGTTCGTCGCGAGTGGTGCAAAAAATGTGGGAGTATTTAGTCGCGTGTGGTGCGTCAACGTCAAGAGAGCGCAGCCAAGAGAGAGAGAGAGAGAGAGAAAAGAAACACACAGTTGGAGAGCAACTGTCAGCCAACACCAGATCCAAGTATTATATATGAGCTCTTCTGGACAATACCAACAACAACATAGAGACAGAGAAAGACTGTAGATCTATGAACGAGACAATGCTGCATTGCAATAATGTCCTTCAAACGAATATCAGCAAATCAAATCTTATTATATAGTCTACTCTACCTGTCTGGGATTTCCTGCTCCTGGTCTTTGTCTTCGCTGATGACCTTGTCAGCGATCTTCACGAGCTGCTCGAACGCGAAGGCGTCGTATTTTTTCCAGCAGACGTGATCCTTCCACTTGAGCAGCGGGAAGCAGGGCGACGCGAGCCCATGGAAGATCTTGGCCACGCTGTAGCACGTCCACTGGGTCTTGGCCATCTGCTGCCGCTTCTCCTGCGTCATCTTCTGCTTCTTCTTGCTGATGTTGGTGTTGGTGTTCTTGTTTGAAGTTTTCTTGGAGTCAAAAGAGCTCTTCGCTGAGTAGCTCTTGGATTTGTAGTTGTTCTTCGTGTTGTAGCTCTTCGTCATGGGAGTGAAGTCCTGGACCATGTCACCCTCATCGCCTTCGTTCGTGTCTTCAAAGACCGCCAGACGCACGAGACTGCGCACGTCCTGCTCGATCGCCTCGATCGCCTTTGGTGTTAACGGCTGCAGCAGCGTCTTCATCAGCGCATCATCCTCTGGCATCACGTCCTCCTGTTCAAAGTACTGCACCAGTTTGTCCTCGAGCACCTGCGCTTTTTCAAACCTCCTCTCTTCCTCTTCATCATCATCTTCAGTACCACTTCGCCGCTTAGGACACGCGAGCGACGCCGAATGCAGCGCACCGTAGAGCCGCGTCAATCGGTTCACCTCCATCGCCTCGAGCTTCAGGTGCTTGTCGTAAAGCTGATGCGTCCAGTCGTTCACAATCCTGCGTTTCGCTGCGTGCGAATGGTTCCCAGTCTTCCACTCCAAGTCCACGCGGAAAGCCTGCTTCTCGAGCGTGAAGCGCTGGATCTGGCCGTCCTGCTGCATCTTGCGCACGTGCTGCAGCAGTCTCCGCTCGTGGATGCTGCCGATAGATGCTGTGGAGTTAGGCTGATGCACCAATAGAAGCGCATCAGCGTCATTACCATCAGTAGCAAACAGGAAGTGCGCCATCTCGCACACGTGGAACTCGATCACGAACATGCTCAGGTACCCGTTCGTCTCCTTCTCGATGCGCCCGTGGCGAACGCCCTGTGAACAACTGGTGGTGGTGGCGATCGCGTTCACGATGCGCTTCAAAGTGGACTCGGGCGACGCGTCCCGCAGCTTCTTCTCAATCACGTGAATGACGCACTTGGACATGCTGCTCGGTTGCAGCTGGAGCTCTACCACCGTGCTAGCCGCGTCTTTGTCTTCGTTCTTGAGCGCCATGAGCGTCAGGAACGTCTCGATCGTCGCGGCTTTCATGTCCAAATACGATTCCAGCCACTCCATCTCCAGCGTCACGTGGGCCTTGCTCTCGCTGGCGCTGGCCACAGCTACGACATGCTGTAAGTGCATATCGTCTTCATCATCACCGTCATCATCCCCATTACCCTCGACAGTATCATCTCCCAGGACCAGGTCCTCACTGGCGAAGAGCACTCTTCGCACCAGTTTCCGCAGCTGGTCGACATGAAAAGCGTTCGTGAACGAGAGCGACCGGAACGTCTGCACGTCGTCCGGCAGCAGGTACAGCAGCCCCGTCGCCACTTTCCCGTCTCGACCCGCGCGGCCGATCTGCTGCAGGTAGTTCTCGACGGACGACGGCATGTGGAAGTGGATCACGCAGCGCACGTTCTGCTTGTCGATGCCCATGCCGAACGCGATCGTGGCGATGACCACACGGATGCGGCCGCTGATGAAGCCCACACGCACTTTCTCCTTCGCGTCCGTGTCCATGCGCGCGTGGTAGTACGCGATCTTGCGCTGCCAGGTGCCCGGGAGCTGGTCCTTGAGCACGGCCGCCATGTCCTCCGCCTGCCGCTGCTGGTGCACGTACATGATGATGCCGCCCTGGAGCTTCGTGGTCGAGAGGAACTTGACGAGGTGCTCGATGCGCTCGTCGTTCGAGCCCACGCGCCGCACCTGCAGCTCCAGGTTGCTGCGCTGCCAGGGCATCTGCAGCACCATGTCTCTCGGGTCCCCGCTGAACTGCGTCAGGATGTCATCAATCACGCGGTTCGACGCCGTCGCCGTGATCGCGAGCACGCACTGCGCGTACTGGAACACGTTCTGCAGCCTCAAGTAGCTCGGCCGGAAGTGGTGCGACCACTCGGAGATGCAGTGCGCTTCGTCCACGCACACGAGCGAGATGCGCGACCGGATCTGCACGAGCAGCTGCTGGAAGCCGTTGCTCACGGCCTTCTCGGGCGACAAGAACACCAGCTTGAGCTTCCCGCCCAGCAGGTCGCGCACGAACTCGGCGTATTTCGCCTTGGAGCTGGAGGAAGACGCGAGACATGCCGCTTGGCCCTTGAGCAGCGGCGGCAGGTTCTCGAACTGGTCGTTCATGAGCGAGATGAGTGGCGAGATGACGATCGTCACGCCCGGCAGGAACATCGCGGGGTACTGGTAGCAGAGCGACTTGCCGGCACCTGTGGGCAGCACCAGCAGCGTGTTCTTCTGCTCGAAGACGCGCGTGATCGCCCATTGCTGACCCTCGCGGAAGCTCGCGTGGCCAAACACGAGACGCAGGTTCGTCACGAGTGCTTCTTCCTGATCCGCCACTGGTCGAGAGAGGTCGAGCGGCACGTACTCGGGATGGGACGCGCGGATCGCATCGTCGTCGTCGTTCTGAGTTTGCAATTGTGTGGAGAAGAGCGTCTTGAGTGCGATCTGCGTGTGGTTGTCCTCCCAGAGGAAGAAGTCGCAGCGACCCTCTTCAAAGCCCAGCGGACAGGAGAAGAACACGCGGCCGTGGTTCTTGTTCTTCTTCTTCACCACCACTTTGCTGCAGTGCAGCGCATGGTGACAGCGCGGCGGAGGCACTTCTTCGTCGGTAGTGCCAGGCTGTACAGGATGCTCAGGAGGCGTTTGCTGTGATGGCTCTCCTCCTTCTCCACTTTGCTGTTGCGACTCGACTCGCGCCAGCACCTCCAGGCACTCTTCGATAAAGTCGAGGCCGTCGTTCATGAACCCGAAAGGCGCTTGCTGGCTCTCGAATTTGCTCTTCGCCTTGTCCCGCAGCGCAGTCGACACTGGGTCCATGAACGCGTCGTTTGCATTCCCAAACGCGCCGCCATCGCCATCCCCGTCGGTGTTGCCGTTGCTCGGGTCAAAGCGAGCACGCAGGTATGCCGGACGCTTCTTGGCTCTGCCCGTGCTGCCCTTCACGCGCTTGCGCATGTTGAGCTTCACGAAGTTGTCGCTCACGCTGTGCTTCGCATTGTCGTCCTTGTATCGCGCAAACTCGCTGCCGTCTCCGATGCTAGTGCCGAACGAAGAGCCGGTATCTTGGCTGTTGGCAGACTTTGGCATTTCGAAATCGTCGAGACTGATCGCGCTCTTTGGTGTAGATTTGAAGCCCCAGCTGCTGCTGCTTGTAGTAGTCGATGCAGTTTGCTGGGAGCTACCGCCAGTGGCTGTTGGAGAACGCTGAGACTGCGATTGCGATGTATGGGAAGACTCCTCAAAGCTATTCCCGTCCTCTGCAAAAGCACTCGCTGCGTTTGGCTTCTGATCGCCAAGAGCGCCTGGGTTGTACTGCTCACCACCGGTGGCTTTCGCAAGTGCTCTCTCATGCTCCTGGCGTCCAAAGACCTCCAGGTATACTTGGTCAAAGCTCTCCTGTCGCTCGTTCTCGAGCACCTTGATCTGCTCTTCTTTTGCCCGTTGCGCCTCTGCATCTTGTCTCTTCTTCTGCATTGGGTTGTTCCACGCTTGCTGCCGCTGCTTCCACGATGATGCGGTCCCAGTGCTCTTCTTCTTCACTTGCGCAGGAGCGTCACCATCACCACAGTTACTTGCTGAAGAGCTATTGACGCTGCTCAGCGGTCGCTTCTTGAATTTGCCATTGCCACCAACAGCAGGAGCACTAGAGGCAAGTGCAATAGTAGAAACAGAGTCGGCCACGGTCTTCTTCTTTTTCTTCTTCTCCACTGCTCGCAGCAGCCAACTGACATCGTCGTTGTCACCAGCTTTCTTCACGACAGGTACTAATACCCCAGCATCACTGGGGCGTCCTCCATTTGATGCAGATGCTGCGGGAGCTGGGTGGGTGCTTGCCGAAACAGATCTCCGCGGTGCAAACAGCGACGAAGCACTCGGTTTTGTTGCTGCTGTAGCTGCTGGCGTTGATTTTGCTGCTCTCGCTTCGGGCACTGGAGCTTGTTGTCGAGGCGCAAACAGCGACGAAGACGACGACGCAGTCGTACGAGAGCCTGCTTTAGTTGCTGCCGCTGCTGCTACTAGCGAATGCGCTGAAGTCGATCGCTGCGGCGGAGACAGCCGCTGCTTCGCGTCTCCCCCAGCCGCGCTGCTGCCGCTCACCTTTGGCTGCTGCGTCGATCGCTTGGCCCACATTTCCAAGTCTGAATGCAGGATAACAACAATAGGTTTTTGGCGCCACGAAACAAAAAACGCGCGAAACGATGTGATTGGATAGTATTCAGCTTAATTTTAATTTAAACCAATCAAAGAGCACTACAAATATATTGGTGGGCAAAATCGATTCTCAAGCCACATAAATTGACCTGCTGAGCGAACATGTCGATGGCAACGGGCGTGAAGGCGCTGAACGCGGTCGAGTTCCTGCGCATCTGCGGGCGCCTGAAAGTGCGTGGGCGGCTGCGTCTCGCAGTGCTATGTATGCGTGTATGGACTGCAGCTAACGCGTGTGTTTGATTGTCTGCTGCAGCGTTTGAAACGCACGGGGTGGGTGAACAACAACGTGCAGCTACCCGAGTCAGTCGCCGACCACATGTATCGCATGGGCATGTGCTGCATGCTGCTCGATGACAGCAACACGACCGTCAACCGCTCCAAGTACGTGTACTGTGCACACACGCGTTGCTACTATTTCTCTGTCAGTCTTTGTGGTGCAGGTGCTGATTATAAACGTCACTTACCATACTCGCTCGTAGATGCATCAAGATGGCGATCGTCCACGATCTCGCCGAGTCGCTCGTCGGTGACATCACTCCTCACGACGGTGCGCTTGCGTGTGGCTTAGATACCGTACCAGTGATAGCAATATATTGGTAGTGAGAAAGACTTGGCTGAGTGAAGTCTTATTACGGGTGGTGGTGATCTCGTTTTCTTTTCGATTAGGTGTCGCTGAAGAGGACAAGCATCGCATGGAGAAGGTACGATCGATGCGAAACCCTCAGCTATTATCTTTATGAGGAACTGTATGATCTCACGCGTCGATAAATCGATTGCTTTCGTGTTGAACAGGATGCGTTGGAGCACATTTGCGGCGTGCTGGGCGAGTCGCAGGCGGCCACGGAAATCCGCGAGCTCTGGAGCGAGTACGAGGCCGGCGCGACCGAGGAAGCAAAGATCGTCAAGGTACCTATCTACGTACCTACCCTTGTGTGCATAAAAATTGCTCACATGCGTTGCTCAGGAAAGACCCTCATGTACCCCTTCGTCCTTCTATTGCTGCTGCTGCTATTCGCAGGACTTTGACAAGTTCGAGATGATCCTGCAGGCGGACGAGTACGAGCAGGACCAGAGCAAGACGCTCGACGACTTCTTCCGCAGCACACAGGGCAAGTTCAAAACGCCGCTGGTGCAGTCGTGGGTGCACGAGCTCACGTCGCAGCGCGCGGCGCGCATCGCGCAGGCATCCCCAGCGGCTGCAGGTGCAGAAGACGCGGCTCCATCGCCGTCGTCGGCGTCTTCGTAATAAAGGGAAGGTTGATAGATACACCGGAGTATGCCCGTTCGTAGTAGAGTTTGCTGCAGAAAGAAGGTTTGAGTTGTCTGTGCTCCGAGACCTGGAGGCCGTGGGGCTTCTACCTTGCAACCAAAGCAACAACCAATTACATGCCCATTGACCCCAGCTCCACTTTTTCCCGTACTACTATCCGCGTGAACTATCCAATGGATGTTTTGCTTTGCTTGACTCAATCTCCTTTGCTAACAGCACCAGAACTAATTTGCATCTATTCCATTTTAGAGAGGCTACTTATCTCGGTTGTCTAAACAATTTGTAGAGCCTCGATGTGCTTAATATAGAGAGGTGGCTAATATTAAAAGGTATGTGACAAACCGCTCACTGTCGCCCACGTTGAAGCTGTCACCCAAGTCACCATGCAACGGCTGACACTCTGAGAGATCAAGCCACTCCTTCCATCCTGCGCATCACTGTCCGCGATATCCTCCATGATGATATCCTCCAGAGCGTCACCTGATTCGGGTGTTCTGCTCTCTCCGTGATCGAGAGAGAAGCACAGATCATTTCTTTGTGAATCCAGTCTTCAACAAGCGAGATGCTGAGGTTGGTGGTGATGAGACGCAAAAATTCCTGGGCTGAATGTTCGACGTGGAAATCCACGCCAGTCAAAAGAGCGATCAATGAATGGTGTGTGCGGTTCGCTCCCGGCGTGGAGCTCTGGACGTTCCGTGGCGCTTGCTCCTGCATCTGGTGGAGAGGAAGGCGGACAATTCGGTGGACAAAATGCAGGAGTGGGAGCTGCCGCTTGGACTCCGACTCGAAAGGATCAGTTGGTTGCGAAAGCAAAAGATTTCCTCTGCGAGGTCATATTCAGTGCTCACTGACGCGCGTCCCGAATGCAAAGAGACAAAAATCCTGGGGTTCACAGTGAGCATGTACGCTATGATCCAGCAGTGACAGTGGTCTTCTGTGTCGTCAACACGCCATGAGATCAAACCTGAAAGGACGGAAAGGTCGTCCCGGTGTCGCCACACTCGTAATCGTTGATTGCCGCACACTCCACTTTTGCTGCTTCGTCTATTGACTGATTGTCGCAATATACAATGTGTGGTTCAGAAACTAAAGGCAGAATGTTATCAAGCATCTCCTCTAATTGATTTCAGGTAAGTACAGTTAGTTAGTGACGCATTTCGTATCTGAAGCAGCAAGTGAATGTCGTCTATTGGGCTCATGTTCGACGGATTTTTCATCCTTGCTGAGTGAGGACACCTCGCCACTGCAGCCTTCCATTAGAAAGTCCGGGTACCCAGATCTGGGCAGAGTGACGAATGACGAATGCTGAACGGAACCCCATAGAGGACGGCACCTCAAGGTGTTCGCAAGAGCCGAGGGCTGTTCGCAGACAAGCCAGGCGATACAGCGTCAATTGCATTTGCAATTGCAATGGCTTCGGATTAGTGGCTCATTCCGACACAGCCAGCACGGAAGTGAGGCTTTCTGCGTACGACCGTCACTGAAATATTGGGACTCTCGTTTGTATAGAGCGCGGTGGTAAAAGTTCGTTTGGGTGGGAGGTGTGTGTTGATACGAATGACAAACTACCAAAGGTGTTGGCGAAAAGCTCAAGTGTGGGGTGTGACGACGCCTAATGGTGACTTGAATAAGTACAGACATGGCTACATTTTTGCGTGATTCGAGAAGTACGCGCGCACTTAGCACATAAACCAAACTTACGTTTTAGACCCTACCTCATCGCAAACCCAGGAGCTTTCCTAGGCTATTCGCTTTTTTGTCCAATCAAATTGGTGCGTGTCTAGCAAATGGATTCAGCTGCTGAACCCATATAAATTATGTATAAGATATGCATCAACATAGATACTTTATGCGTCTACAGAGGAGAGGGTATGCAGCTACACAGTAGCTGAACTACGTTTTACAAAACATAGGTTGTTTTATTCCTTCTTTTAATACATTTCAGATAAATTCATATAATACGGATACATTACAAACAAAAAGAATAATCAAAAGAGTAACCCAATAATTAACGTCTATTTAAATACCAGAATATGCTCAAATTTGAGGCACGGTTTTTACACCCACTCACTATTTAAAACCATGCCGTATTTTAATATATATATAAAACACCAAAAATAAGGCATGCTTCTTAGCAACTTCTTACAAACGACTAGTCATTCTCTTTTACAAACATGCCTTATTTTTGCCTCAAAAATATTCTCGCTAAGCATATTTCACATTTATATTTAAAAAGAATGTTAGGTTTTTGTCACAAATTTTCAGCTTTTGAAAATAACAACGATTTCCTATGCAATTGAATGGTATGTTTGGTTACTAAAAACCACAAACCATTATTAAAATTTTCATATTAATATTAGGAACAATTAGTTATATTTCAAATTACTTACTTAAATAGTAATAATTACTGCAAAATATGTGGTGGAAATTGAGAGAAACCGTTTTATAGGGAAAATTGTTAAAATGCCCGTTATTTTGAAGGAAATTGTTAACATACCCACTAGTTTCAAATTCTTGGGAAAATACCCATTGGCTTGTCAAATTATTGTTAAAATACCCATTGATGAAAGGAGCATTGATACAGTGCTGCTAAAAACTATAGGCACACCCATACTTTTGCAAACGTGCAGCCAAAAAATAATTTTCTGAAAACAAAGCTCGGCTCAAAGACTTTAGATATAAAGCCCAATCATCGCCAAAAAAACACTTTTTCGATAACACCATTTTTGTAGCCATGAGAGAACAAAGTCGATATTTGGAGTATTATAAATTATAGGCGCATCTCGGTCATAATCGTAATAAATAAATATGGCTACTACTTTTGGTAATAAATGGTTCTATGCGATTCCCGCCATTTTTACCCCCACTCACACCGCATACGAGTCGAAAACACGTCAAACAGCATGCCTCGCGGCAAGGTATTGTCGCTGGAGGAGATCGGCGCCATCACGGCCCACAAGCTGCGTGGAAAGAGCAACCGGTGGATCACGAGTCAGCTCGACCGCAGTGAACACGCTATCCGCAACTACTTGAAGCAATCGGAGCGCAAAACGCCTAAAAAACATGTCGGCAGGAAGTGTAAATGGACCAAGCGAACGATCCGACGCATCTTTCGGCTGGCAACGGTGAAGAAGTTTTCGTCTAAGCGCATCTTAGAGGCCCTCGGCCACGCCTTGAAGCCAAGTACCGTTCGCGTCCTGCTCAATTCAACGCATCTGGCCAAGTGGATCAAGCG
>JAASFI010000764.1:0-17738 GCA_023333705.1 Globisporangium viniferum | reverse complement strand
CCATATATCTTGATCTAGAACCCCAATTCCAACGCTGAATAGCTCAATCGAAAGAGGAGATCTTGCTCTTTCACGTGGTGTACGTGGTTGAATAACCTCAAAAATGCCTTAAGGATACTTTTGTTCAATGGCGTCACATTTCTCTTCTATCAGATGCCAAAGTACGTAAAGTCGACCAAAGCGTTCGAAGTCAAAGAAGCGAAAATGGACGACGCGGTGGAGGGCTTCGCGGTATTCAAGTCGATGCCCAACGAGAGCTTCCGCTTTCGAGTGGAGCAACAACAAACGCAAGGCACCACGAGCCAAGGCAAGATCTGGCTCGAGAACAAGAGCTCCAAGAAGCAATGGTAAGGCTGACCCGGTCGACAAGTGTGTAATATTGACTTGGTACTAATCTGTTTGGCGTGTGTACATAGGGAGTGTGAGGTGAAAAACATTGCCGACTTTGCTCCGGAGGGCATCGCGATCCCGCTCGAGACCGTACTCGGATACGTCGCGGTGAGTTTGCCGCAATGGAATTCGTCATATATCCAACGCCGAGTCTCTAATTTATTTTACTATTGTGTGAATGTGTGCTTCCTGTATGTTGTAGTCGTGCCTGAAATCCTCGGCGACAGCAACAGCGGCGAATACCAACTTTGAAGCGGATTTGGTGAAAACCCCAACGCAGAATGGCGAATTCGTGCTCGAAGTAACGTTCAAATTCGGCATTTCGGGCTTCTCGTGGTCGCCAACGTACAGATTCCCGATGAAATCCGTGGAAGTGCAGGAAATCGACATCTTGCGCTCGCAGTTGCAGGACCAGCGAGAGGAACTCGAGTCGCTGGAGCAGCGTGTGGTGAATTTGGAAAGCCGAGGAACTAGATTCGGCTATTGATTGGTTTGAAGAGAGGAAAGCACGTGCTTGGAAATCTGAGGTAAACGTGGGGTCAATTTCTCTATCTACTGAATGCTAGGTGGAGTGTGTCCGGCCAACGCATTGGGAGGAATTCGTGGATGCAATGAATATTTTTAAGCTGAAGAGATTTTGACGAGTAAAACAATAGGCGAGCAGGGGGATTCACACTATTATAGTTCGCTAGTGGGGAGGTAAACTGCTGAAACACAGCCGACTGCAGAAAGATGTTTCTCCCTTCAGTTGTTGATTCCCAACAGAATCACACATTAGTCTGCCTTCTCGATTGTAGGCATATTCTCAATTCAGCGGTGGATCATTCCGTAGCCTTGCCACCCGCTGGCTGACCTCGTTGATACATTCTCCCAGTTGGCGATGCGACATCGCAACATCATCCTCTTCTTCTTCAAGTGGTCTCTCGTTATCAGCGTCACCGCCATCCTATAGTCGGCAGCGCCAAAGTTCTGTCACTGGACGATCAAGCAGTTGTATACTCTGCAGTGGGTCTTTCGGTTCATCGTAGGCCTGCAGGATGTACTTGGATGAATCGAGCCAATCCTATAGCTAACTCACAGTTGAAAATGGAGATGAAGCGGGTCACGCGGTTCCGGTCCTGCGGCCCCGTGGATTTCCACTTCGCGATCGAGTTCCCACCGCAGCAGCCCACGCAGCAGAGCGCAGACGATAACGGTGGTCATGGGGACGCCCTTTCGGCTCACGAGTCTGCTGACGATGGCACCAACGCAAAATTTGGCTTGAGAACGCAGAGTCGAAAGAGCAGTGGTGAGGCGGAACGCTCGGTGAATATTATGTCTTGCGTTGCCCTATTGAATATGCTGCTAATTGCCAGTCTCCTCTTACGTCTTTCTGTTAGAGTGTGTGGTGAGTGACATCGCAGAGATTGCTGTCGATACTACTGCAGTGATGCCGCTGGAGGTCGCTCTTCGCTATCTGGAGGACAGCGCTCTCAACGTGTATCTCAAGCTCAAGTTTGCAGGGTTTATGTGGAAGTCTCAGTTCGTCTTCCGGATGACTCAAAGCCCAACCGAAGAGGACGAGATTGCGAGAGTGAGCACTGAAGTGACCAGCCACCTCGAAAGAATCACAGAGTTGAAAAGGACGTTGAAGACGCTAGAGGCCTCAAGATGCAAGAAACGACGCGATTGCCACAGATAATCAATCGCAGAGCAGGTCCTCTCTCTTGATGAAGCAGGTGTGTGCTTGATGACAATACTCGATCGATCTGTAGATGAACTGGCTGGTGCTAGGGGTGCTTGCACAATGCAGGAGCTCCTCGACGCCATTCGCTTCGCGCAAGAAAGCGAAAAAGAGCAGGATACTGCCGACAGAGGACGGGTACTGTGCCTGGGAATCCAGCATTCAGAGAGTGGCTGACGCGCCAGACGTCAAGTGAGAGGTGCAGGGGGGAGTGAGCTCGAGACGACGAAGACAATCATGTTGTTAGTACTAGTCTACTCAACTCAGTACCGCCTTTTACTACCGACCAATGCTTTCTTAATTAAGTGTACTTGCATGTGTTCAAATGTTGCGTATTCCTTCTCAAAGCATGGAGGTCTTCCGATTATTTGCTCAAGATGTAATCCACCATCGAAGTGGAAAAAGATTCCTTTCTTACCTTTTATATTCCATACCTGGATTTTGAAAAGGAGTTTTGAATGTGCGGAGATTTAGTAAAGTATGAATTGCTAATTTATTATTAGGTTTTATGATCGATACCAAGGTATTTTTAAAATTCAAATGTTGCTTGAATGTGTCGCAATCCGCGGAGGTCGCACGAAGATCGGTATCCTTTTTTGTTTCCCGCCCAAACAAACGCCACAAGCCTCCCCCCTTTTTGTATTATCGTTTTGTATCGGTTTTTAAACAGCGCACACCCTCTCGCATCCTCACAAACCCAGCAGCACAAGCGACACTCACACACACACACTCAACAAGAAGATACCATGCCGCGCGGACGAGGAGGCAACAAGGGCGGCAACGCCACCAGTATCACCACCAGCAGCAGCAACGGAGGCGGAGGCGACCGCGGTGGTCGTGGCAAGCGCTCCACGCCGTACGAAGGCGCGCGTCAGAACCGCAAGGGCGGCAACGACCGGAACGCGGGCGGCAAGGGCAAGGACAGCAGCGGCAAGCCGCCTCGCGGTGGACGCGGTGGCCGCAACGACGGCAAGGGCGGCGGCCGCGGAGGTCGCGGCGGCGGCGACAAGCCAAAGCCGCGCACGGCCGAGGACCTTGACCGCGAGATGGACTCGTACTGGGGCAAGTCCGAGGAGCACGCCGCCAAGAAGTTAGATAGCGACATGGACGACTACTGGAAGACCAAGGGCCAAGAAGGTGAGTGGTGTTGTATGAGAAGAATGATAGTATGGCGTTGTCGTGAGCGTATGAGCTGACTGTGTATGGGTGTGATCATGTGTATTACAGCGGACAAGTCGGAGGAGAAGCCAGCAGAGGGCGACGCAGCAGCAGCAAGCAGTGAAGCGGACGCCGCGAAGCCTGACGCCGCTGTCGAAGTCGCCGCCGTGGACGCCGCGGAAGAGAGCAAGGCCGAGTAAATACAACACGCACGCGACGACTTACTACAACAGTATCTTACAACAGAGAGCGGGCGAGCGAGAGCGAACGGAAGACGAAAACGAGAAAGCCCATGCATGCAATCGACTGGCGGCGCTTAAAAGCGCTCTATCCACCATCGAAAAACAGCAACAGCATGCGCGTCTCCTGTCCGAAATGCTCTCTCGTGATGAGATCTTCACGCAGCCAAACCAACCCCGCCAGTAAATAATATAAACACACAAACAACTTGACCGTACGCGCAGGCCCGAGCAAGACAACACACACACTTTTCTGCTGTTACCCTGGCAGGGGGAGTAGCGTATGAGCCACGCTCAGCCAGTCACTCAGGCATGTCAGCCGCGCAACGCGAGAGTGCCGACCACACAAACGCGCCGTTTGGGTTCTTGTACGTCGTTGGCTCTGATCTTGCGTGGACGAAGTCATCTCTTTGCTCTGTCGAGATGCCTTCAACACCCGTCATCGCGGCTGTGCTCACTCACGGATGGCACACAAAAGATCGCATCTTGCTCAAGGGTATTTTGTTAGGCGGTGTCTGTCTGCTAAATGTAATAAATGTGCAGCAGAATTTCAGTGTGGAGTGTTTCTATGACTCTAATCCCTTTTCAACTTGATTGTAAACGTTTGTATGAGCTTGAAATCAACACTCTGCCCACTCCACAAACAAACACAAACAAGCTTTGTTACTTCACAGTGAAAACGTGGGAGCAAGCAAATCTGTGAATTCTTTCTGGCATTTTGCTTTTGCCAGGGGCCAAAACAAGGAAAGCAGCATGCTGACCGCCATTCTTCCTTTTGCATGAGAACAAAAAGCAAGCTGTGTATTGTATGCTCGCGAATGGACAGAATTGCCCAGCAAATGCATGTACGAGTTTATACCTGGGGGGACACGAAACCTTTTGAGACCATCCACAAGACTTGATTCGTATCGATCAAGGTGGTCCTTGAACCTGCACATGCAATATGGTTGAACCCATTTGATTATCCACAGCTGAAAAAAATCCACCGCAGAACAATCACAACAATGCAAAATTTAAAAGCATTTTGCGCAACAAACAAGTAAGTTGTTTGTGCGTGGCATCATTCACACAAGTATGCTTTCGTGGGGCTGGGGCGATTCTGTCGGCGGCTTAAGCCAAACCACTGACTGAATTTGCCAACGATCAAACAGGACACCAACCAGTATCTCTTGAGAGGAGGCACAAAGGCACTGTTGGACTGTACACACCCGCTACAAAACTGAAGCGGGGGATCCAGATCCAAAGCAACAAGCGAGTTTATCTTCCGACTTCCGACTTGCCGAACAAGCGCACAACCGACACACCAAACAGCACCTCGTGAAAATTTACGACTTGTTGTGCAACGAGCACAAACACAAACAGACAGAAAAGCACAAGCTGGCAACTGAAAAATTGTTGACAAGTCAGATGCGGGGCGATGACCAGTTACTCCGATTTGCTCACCTAAACCAGTAGCATACCCACAATCTCACTTTCACATTTATATCATGACTTGCTTCGTTGCAGGTCCAGTGCACTGATTTAACGAAACTATCCTTTTTCTGTTCCCAAACCTTTCAGAAAAGGGCATCACTAATCCTTACAAACATAATGGCAATCTCACTGGATGCATCTCAGTTGACAGTGCCCTGAACTTACTCTCTCATTCCCCACACAAATCCAACCTTCACTGAAGCGGCAGGGGCTAGGTTCCCTATCCAATCTGATCGATCTTTCTTGACGTCATCGACCAACACTCTCACACCTCGTTTTCTGTCGTTGATTGAGTCATTCCCTAACGAGAGGTCGTGAAGTAACAGTCCGTCCAGCTCCCTTTCTCCAGCTTTCCTTTCTCCTTTCTTGTTGTCTGGTGCGACCATCCATCATCGATTAGTCTCGCTCAGTCGATACTTTACAACAGGGCAGACAGACAGACACTGCGTGCGGAATTCATTCCTCGTTGGCCTCACGCGCGCGTATTCATCACTTAAATCAGGGCACCGAGCAACGGAAAGGAAGGAAAGGCCGCCGCTGCTCTCCGTTCATTGCGCCCCCTCCTGCTTCAGAAGAGAAGAAGGAGACGAAAGCTGCGTGCGCATTCGTTCGTTCGCTCTCGCTTCCGCCACGTGGACTTGACGCGCGTTCCAGAGGACAGGAGATTAATTACGAGCTCGGCGACGTCGTCCCCGCATCGTTCAAGCACGCGAGAAGCAGGAAAGAAAAGAAAATAACACGCAGGCGAGCGACTTGCGAGGACAAAAAGAAGAAGAAACGAGACGGAGCGTTCAAGTGAGAGAGAGAGCGTGCAACGCCGAGAAATCGATTAGCTGCTGCTCATTTGGTGCCTTCTGCTGGTTCGACACGCTGTATTAGTCTGGCTGAGTGGGAGCGTCAGTTCCAAGTGAACATCCAGCCAGCGAGTATCGTTTGATCTTCCCACCTTTGTTCTCTTTTCATATCTCAGCAGCAGCGGCTCGGTGAAAGAAAGAGTGAGCGTGTCCAGCAGCATCGGCGTGTCCCAAGTTCCAGTTCAAGCTCCAAACGATCCCCTGTCACGATGACCCAAGGCATCGACCCAGTGAGTTATAGTCTCCAGAAGCAGCAGGCGGTCGCGATGGACGCGACGTGGATGTACGTGTACACGGCGTGCCTCTTCCTCTCGTGCCTCTCGACGATGCTCGCGACCTACCACATGCGCAAGCTCGGCGGCGACATCTTCCGCTCGACCGTGCGCTTCGTGATCACGTGCTTTCTGATGTGCAGCACGCTGCATGCGCTCGCAGGCGGGCTCTTTTACTCGTTCCTGATCGTCGAGACCCAGAAAGTGGCAAACGAAGACGAAGCAGCAGAAGCAGCAGCGGCGGCGGCGAATGCGGTATCAAATTCGAGCGGCTCCGGTGGCGCGATGGCGAGCCGATTGCTGCGTGCGGCGCTGATGGCGGCGGCTTCAGGTTCCAGTGACGCCTCGAGCGACAACAACGCGATCGATTCGCTCTTGACGCCGGACCACAATGCCGATGGCGGTGAAGCGGCGTACATTACGAAGCTCACGCACGACGCGCGTCCGCTTTCGAACACGCTGACGACGTTCCTGCTAATGGAGAACATGTTTTTCCTGTTTAGCGCGTACTGGATTTTCCTGGTGACGAAGGAGCTCTTCAAGCTCGCGATGGCGACGCTCGACCGCGGTATGGAAGTCGAGCGCGCGACGATCCGCAAGTACGTCATGGGCTCGGTGGTGATCTTGCTGACGTTTTTGATCGCGGGCTTGTCGATCGTGATCACGCACAAAGGCTACAACAAGGCGTACCGGTTCATGAGTATTTCGGAGTTGGTGGCGATCATCATCTCGGTTTTGTACGCGACGGGCTCGCTGATTGTGCTCCGCTGCTCGGGAAGGAAGCACGAGCACATCCACGGGATGCTGATGGCGTCACCGCTGTACCGGCGCCTGAAGCTCATGATGATCGTGTGCATCGTGTTCACGCTGCCGTATTGTTTCCTGCAGATCGCGTTGCTGGGAATGAAGGCTGACGACGTGGACTCGGTGCCAGATTACATTGTCGGTCTCGCGACGATGCTGTACTATCTCTTCGGCGCCGCGCAGGCGCTGGTCATGGGCGGCAGTCAGCAGTGCTGTATCCGCATTCTGTCGCCGATGATCCCGACGCATATCCGGAACTCACCCGAGTGGGCGAACCTGCGAGCGTCGCGCCGTCACGACTCATACCTGGGGTACGAAGAAGCGACGCCACCGGAAAAGCCTGTGTTCGTTGTCACGGATATCGAGTCTTCCAGTGCATTGTGGGCGATCGCGCCACCGCACGTTATCGACGCCGCGCAGCAGATTCACGACGACCTCATGCGCTCGTGTCTGCCAAAGTTCAACGGGTACGAGATCACGACGGTCGGGGACTCTTTCCAGCTGGCGTTCCACAACATCAAGGACGCGGTCAACTACGCGCTCGAAGTCCAGTTGCAGCTACTGCAGGCGAAGTGGCCCTCGGAGCTGGACGGCATCGTGCCATCGACCAAGACCGAGTGGGCGATCGCGCTCAAGCCGCAGACGATCTTCCGCGGCATCCGCGTGCGCATGGGCATTCACGACACGAACGAGGACGAAGAAGGCAAGCTCATCTCGCAGATCCATTTGGTGACGGGCAAGACGCTGTACATCGGCGCGTCCGAGTACATCAGTCGCGAGGTCGGCGACGTGGGCTTTGGCGGGCAGATCATTGTGTCCAAGCGCATCGCTGCGTGGCTGCGCGGCAACGAGAAGAAGATCGCGACGCCGTTCGTCGTGGACTACTATGGCACGCATGCGGTCGAGCAACTGGAGATGGACGTGGAGCTGTACGAGCTGACACCGAAGATGGTCGATGCCAGGCGGAAAGCATTCCGCAAGCGCCGCGGTCTGGAGGAGAGTCGCGTCGCGGAAGAGAACGTGACCGAGCTAACGACGCACGACACCGAGTCGACCACGGACGAGTCGAACGGCGATTACAAGAGCCAGCGCACGCCCACGGCCGCCATCCGTGCGGGTTTGGCGTCCGTGTGGCGGAAAGTATAGAGAAAGAAAGCAAGCAAGCGAGTGAGTGAGAGAGCGAGCAGAACGAAAGGCGTGGCGCAAGGCATTTCTTCCCCCCTTCGGTATTTATTATCAATGCGAGCATTTTTGAATTTAGTTTTTTTCAGATGATTTGCAAGCTGGCAACGTGTCGTGTGGCGCTGAGCTAAGCTAACTCACTCACTTGCGTCGTGATTTCCCGGTAGCCAGAGGAGCGGCAGCAGCAGAGGCGATCTGAGCGAACGCGTACGAGAGAAGCTGCTTCTTGTAGAACGCGTCGAGGTTCGTGAGCGCAGCCGTGTCGTGGCGCTTGTGCTCCGTGACCAGTAAGCGTAATCCAGCGACGAGCAAGTCGCGGGTCTTCTGGGATTCGGCTTCGAAGACAAGCGACGCCTTCCCGTTGTCGAGCAGGAACGCCAAATTCGCGTCGAGTTGGTCCAGCAGAAGCGCGGAACTATTGTCAGCGTCGTCCTGGATCGACGCACTGATGCGGCGGATGTTGAGGATGAAGAGCTTGACTGACTTCTTCTTTGACGAATTGCTGTTATTGCCGTCATCCAAGCCAGCTGATCCGGAGGCACTCTCAAAAATGACGAAGCGCGAGTCGGCGTCTTTGAGACGCAGCGTGCGCTGCTTCACGACACCCTGGGACGCGTGGTATCGGAGCTTGAAGCCTTTCACGAGCAGCTTCTTGAAGTGTTGAACGAGCTCCCGGCTCTTTTCCTGACGAGATGACGACGACGACGACGACGACGACGCTGACGATGGCGGCGACGACACGGGTGGAACGACGCTCTTTGCGGCTTTATGGTCGTACGATGTGTGTTTCTCCTCCGATCGCTGCGAGTGCTTTGACGACGAAGGCTTGGTCGACTTCCGTCCAGTACCATCGTCGACAGGGACTCGCGCATTCTTACTCTCAGGAGTGGCGAAATGACGCGTTTTCTCCTTTCCTGGCGCAGCCTTCTTGGTGCTGGCGACTTCATCTTCATAAACTTCAACATCCGCCTTCAACAAGGGCTGCTCGATTGATTTTCCCTGAGAACTTGAAGTGGAAGTCGTCGTCGTGAGCATCGAGAACAACGATGCAAAGCGGATCTCCGTCGAACTCAGTGGTGGCGTTGGGTTCGCTGTCTCTTGCGGTTTACCAAACGCTTGTTGCACAATCTGCGCTGCGACGTACTGCTGGGTCTGCGCGACGACGCCCGAGCTCCGCTGGAGCGCCAACAGCGCCGTGTCCTTGCACATTTGCAGCATCGTCTCGCTCGCCTTGCGCTTCAAGTTGGAGATCGTCGAGTCGATCGCTTCTTCGTGCTGCACGAACGTCGGCGCGAGCCACTTCTCATGCAGCAGGCGCGCGCCGTTGAGCTGCGGGAGCACGAGCCACGCGAGCAGCGCGATCTTGGCTTCGTAGTAGAACGGCAGCCACGCGATGACCGTGTCGAAGATCGTCTCGAGCACGCAAAACAACGCGTTGACCATCCTGTGGGAGTTATTCGCAGCATTAAGGTGAACTAGCAGGTGAGCGGATGGCAGTCCTCAACGAGATGATACATGGGAAGCGCGCATTATGTATAACGTACCAGAACGTGATCCATTGCAGCAGCTCGGCCTTGTTCCTCGCGTGGAGCGCCTGCACCGACGCGTAGACTGGGTAGACATACCCGATGCCCAGGCTCAAGTGGCGCGCCACCCACTGACCAAGCAGCACCATCGCTTGAAAGAGCGAAAACGTCTAAAGCGAAGTGGGCAGCTAGCTATTTGACGACTGAGGCTCGAGGGAACAGACATACAACCTGGACAGAAGCTCAGGCAAGCTCTTTATTCGGCATTTTGGGCCATCGGAGCTAAATATATAAATTCCGAGCCAAACCAAGAACCCGACGACGTATGCGTCGCCTGGGTCTTCAACGGCTTTACACATTCTTGTAGCGTTTGACGCAAAACGTATCGCTGTGTGAGTGAATGACTGGCTACGTGAAGAGCAAGCGCGATGAGCAGCACTGTTTGTTGCTAAAGTAGCTTAAGCTATCCACGCAAGACGCAGGTTCTAAGGAATACATGCAACAAAGCAAATGCACCATTTTTCGACACAAAATATGGTCGTTGTCGAAAACACCTCGCTGTCCTACCGTACAGCTCACAACAATCCCCTTTGTGTGGATATCATGAGAGTTCTATTTCAAAAAGGTTGACACTATCATGTTTTTGGGCAAATGCGGAAATTTTCAGCAAACGCTCCCCACATTATTCCTCGAAATGTTTGGTGCGGCGTGTGCTGAATACCTCCAAGGTTTGCGAGGGTGAGTATGTGTGTGTGTGTGTGTGTGAATACCACAATGAGGGTTTGCATGTGTGGGGGATTGTTGTGTGTTGTACGGTAAGTGAAGCAATCACATGATTTTTGCGATGTGATTTTCGCGATGCCTGACTTGGACTGACTTGTGTGCATGTTTGTGCGGGGGTCTCATCCCTTCTCAAATAGCATCTACATTAAATATCATTCAAATTCAGACAATTACTGACAAACTGTACCTCTTCAAATCTGAGCTTGAAACAGGAGTATCTAGATAAGTTTTTGCTTACCTATCAATCTCCCAAACAGACTGTCAACAAATGAACAACAACAACACACTCATATTCATCCACACTCACATCAACAATCGCCATCAAGCAGGTCAGACAGACACGCCGCCGCACGCAGTTAGCACACGCATACCAAGCAAGCATGACCGCGACGCGCCTGCTGCGCGTGCAGATGAGCGAGACCGCGATGCACCTGGGCGCGGGGGACGAGTCGGCGCTCGCGCACTCGTCGCCGCTCAAGCTCGCGCTCACGGGCATGTTCTTCGGGCTCATCCACGTGCTCACGGGGCCGGACCACTTGAGCGCGCTCGCGACGCTCTCGGCGGGCTCGTCCTGGCGCAGCTTCGCGCTCGGCATCCGCTGGGGGTGCGGCCACAGCATCGGGCTGATCATTATGGCCGTGGTGTTTATCTCGCTGGACGGCGAGCTCGACTTCTCCGTGCTCAACGTCGTCACGGACGTGCTCGTGGGTTTCTTCATGGTCGGATTGGGGTTATATGGCGTGCACGAAGGCATCAAGAAGTCGAAAGAGAGCAGCAAGAAGCGCCGACTCGAGCGGGAGACCAAGAAGGCGCGCATGGCAATCGCGCAGCACGATAGTGACGAGGACGAGGGTGGCGACGACGACGAGCATAGCGATAGGAATGGACAGCGCGATGGCGAAGGCGACGACGAGAATGGGGACGAGCTCTCGCCTGGCACGGCCAGCAAGACGCCCATGCTCTCGCCGACGAGCCGTCGCCACCGACTGCATGAGCTCAACACGAAGAAGCCGTCGGCAACGACGACAACAATGACCGTATCATCGAAGCGCAATGATGACGACGACGACGTGGACACAGAGGCCGATACTGTCATTGACAGCGAGCGCGACTCGGACGTGGACGAGAAGAACAGCAACAGAGATCGAGACAGACTGAGTGTGCTGGTGCTGGACGACAGTCCCTCGGAGAGCACGGTCGCGCTGCAGCAGCTGCTCTCGAGTCGCAGTGAGGACAGCAGGAGCGACAATCCGCAGCGTAGTGGCAACAGACAAAATGCCGATGGTACACCTGCAGACAGCGACGACTACTCGACGCCCAAGCTCTGCGGCCGAAAGTGTCCGCGCATCGACTTCAGGAACGCGCAGACCCAAAAGGTAAGCGTGTGGGTTTGTGTCTAATAACATCTTTTTAATCGTGTTTACGCCCAGGAAGCGAGTGAGACAACTAACATGTGCATTGATGTACGTGTGGACGATTGATGCTGTAATTAGTGTACAGCGCTGATTGTGGGCATTGTACACGGCATTGCCGGTCCCGGCGGTATCCTCGGCGTGCTGCCGGCCGTGGGACTTCACGACACGTTCAAGTCGGTCATGTACTTGGGCTCGTTCTGCTTGACGTCGATCGCGACCATGGGCGTGTTCGCGGCGGTGTACGGCGAAGCCACAGGGCGACTCGGCGAGCGCTCGGAGATGATGGCGTTCCGGATATCGATCTTCTCGTCGATGCTGTCGGTGATCGTCGGCATCTTGTGGCTCGTGCTCGCCGCGTTGGGCAAACTGCAGCAAGTGTTTGGATGAGAATCTGTGGTGTGGTGATGATGAATGTGGTGTCAGCACTCCTCCGAAAAGCCCAGAGCCCAAGCAAAACTCAACGTTATATAGAAGAAGAGTCAGGTAAACGAGAAACAACATCGACAAACAAGAATCAAAGTTTTGATATTTGATATCAAAGAAAGACTCGCCTGCTCCAGATATTTACAGAGTGGGGTACACAAAGTTAACGGTTGGAAGACAGCAAGCTTCGCAAGGTCCCTGGTTGCTTGTTATCGCGCTTTTTCCCAACTGCCAGGTGCGTTCCCCCACACTTCGAGATTTGCTCTGGAATTCACACATGACTCGGCTCCCACCTCAGAATGGGAATGCTGTTGAACTGCGTGGACGGCGTCGCGGTGCTGCGCGGACGCGTGTACAACTTCAGCGTCGAGCCACCGGGCGAAATCAACTTGGGGTTCATCTGGCTCGAGGACCAAGCATCGCGGGAGCAGTGGTTTGTGCAGCACAACGAACTGATAGCACATCCGCTATAGCTGTTGAGCCTTGCATTGACTGACGAAATGCCTACCTCGTTGTCCAGGGAATGCGCCGTGGACGACTACACCAAGTTCACTCGGAATGGCGCGCTGTTACCGGTGGAAGAAGTGCTGCACCACGTAGCGGTAAGGATGTGCTGTCTGAAGATGATTAGTACTTAAAGTGTAGTAGTGATTGCAATACGAGGCTGACCAGTTTTGGCTTTGGTCCACTATGGAAATTGTAGATCTGGCTCGAGTCGTCCAAGTACATCCCGCGCGAC
Source organism: Globisporangium viniferum (assembly GCA_023333705.1). NCBI lineage: Eukaryota > Oomycota > Peronosporomycetes > Pythiales > Pythiaceae > Globisporangium > Globisporangium viniferum. Next base: position 4,757 of record JAASFI010000764.1, on the reverse strand, counting down.
TACGACGAGCCGAAGATCGCGTTGCGCAATGTGTTTGGCGACAAGTACCTGATCGTTCCCGTGACAGTTCGCATTCGGAATGCGGTCATTTGCGAGTCCACGTACACGTTTCCGCTCAAGCGATTGGGAAAAATAGAGCAGTACCACCAACAGCAGCAGTACCAGCATCAGGCGATGGTGATGAGGGTTTCGTCTACGCTGCACTTGGGGTGGCAGGAATTTGAGCTAGCAGATTTTAACAACGACGTCGCCGACGACGAGAGCCCAGACGATGAAGAAGAGAGCCGAGAGAATCCCAGAATGCGAATCCGCATCGGCAGCTTCAAGAATAAACCAGCGAGACCGGTTGGCAGGCTCCATGGCTATGGAAATCGCCGATGCTGAGCTAAGGAGACAGACAGACTTTTACATTGTTGTAAGCAATCTAAACATTTCTTTTGCGGATTCTCACGACTACTGTACAGTATATTTCGTTCGTTCGCATTGTCTACTTTGTATCCAAACGCATCAAATGCATGCCGTTCTTGCGGTTGCTCGCATATATATCCACCATCACATTGACCACGTCAAATTCAACTCGCGCTCACAGTCGAGTCCCACTTGCATCGCAGAAACATCCCACCTTCGTTCGTTGGCTCTAAACCAGTTAATAGCGAAATCTGCCTCCTCGTTTGGTCTCCAAGTCATCCACGCGGCCTTCCAGCTGCTTGAGCTGCTCGCTCTGACTTTGGAACTGGCAGTGCAGTAAATCGAGTTCCTCCTGCTGGTCCTGCAGCTGCGAGCGCAAGATGTCGATTTCCTGCACTTCCACGGATTTCATCGGGAATCTGTACGTTGGCGACCACGAGAAGCCCGAAATGCCGAATTTGAACGTCACTTCGAGCACGAATTCGTCATTCTGCGTTGGGGTTTTCACCAAATCCGCTTCAAAGTTGGTATTCGCCGCTGTTGCTGTCGCCGAGGATTTCAGGCACGACTACAATATACAGGAAGCACACATTCACACAGTAGTTGTAATAAATTAGAGAGGCTCAACGTATGATACTATATGACGAATTCTATTGCGGCAAACTCACCGCGACGTATCCGAGTACGGTCTCGAGCGGGATCGCGATGCCCTCCGGAGCAAAGTCGGCAATGTTTTTCACCTCGCACTCCCTATGTATACACGCCAAACAGATTAGTACCAAGTCAATATTACACACTTGTCGACCGGGTCAGACTTACCATTACTTCTTGGAGCTCTTGTTCTCGAGCCAGATCTTGCCGTGGCTCGTGGTGCCTTGCGTTTGTTGTTGCTCCACTCGAAAGCGGAAGCTCTCGTTGGGCATCGACTTGAACACCGCGAAGCCCTCGATCGCGTCGTCTATCTTCGCTTCTTTGGCTCTGGTCCATTGGCTCGACCTCGCGTCCGAGGAGATCGACAAACTATGGATGGGATAAGTATCAATGCAAAACAGTTTGTGCTGCAGTTTGCAGATGGATGACGCGTTGCGTGCACGTTCAAAAACATCCTATTTTATCTCATGGAGTAGTGAATATGTAAAGACAGCAACTACCATGCTCCTCTCACCTTTGGCGGTGCAGCAGTTGCTACATAGTTCAAAAGCGTGAGGTAACTTAACATTTCCATATCCGTTCGAACCCGTTCGTCGCACTTAGAGGATCGGTTCGCACTTTCGGACTGAAGTATTTGATTAATTTGTGGTGTTTGATGTCGACGCTCGTCACTACAGCTCCTTCTCTTATACGCTGAGGGCCAAGTTTCCAGTGGAATGTACCAAGTGTGAATGCCGAGTTCGTGATGGTTCTGCGTGAACTGGTTCCGTTTTTCGTTGAATTATTCGCAAAAACACTGCTGTTGCTTGTAGGTTACCGACAGCGCTGAGTTTTGTGAATGCATCGGCCTCTCCTTGCTCACATCATCCTCTGCTACCAAGCACTTAGGAACCGAGTTCAAGTCTGATAGTTGCAGTGATAATGATAATCAGTTATAGATTTGACCTAATGCCGCCGCTGCTATCTGTGTGTGAAGAGCTGCTCTATGACGCGTCGGGTGTCGCGCGGTTCCTTTTCAGTTCGCATCAAAAGTATAGCTAACATATAAGAACAAATATACCTTTCACGAATGCTGTCTGCTAAAGTTGGTTGTCTCTTGTTGACGACGATCGCGAAGCCGCTCTCGTTTGGAGCAACTACATGGTAACAGATACTGCTCGCTTTGTTTAGATAAAACAAACGTTGAAAAGAACGGTGGCTAAAGCTTCGTGGGCTATCAAGTTCAAGTGGTTGCCAATTAGGTCGTGACTTCCTGCTAACATTTACGAGCAGTGGAATCAGCTTACAAGAAGACGATTCCACGAAAAACAATCTTGTATAGAGGCCATCCACTACCCAGAAAAACCTCAAGAAGACCATTATAAGTACAATTCAATGAGCCCATAGTCAATGATGTCATTGGCCGGCGAGAAGTAGATAAGAACGAGAATAGACACAGCGAGTTTGCCTCATGCTTTCTCATTCGGCCACTTGAGTCCAGTTCAAGGCATTCACTCCACAATCGCACAAGCATTCACATTAAAATGTACTTGTGGTCCGCCAATCATCCAATCCAACGCACTCAGCAAACTACATTCTCTACCTCTTCATGTTGTCGTTTTTCAACCGCGAGATCTTGGCTTTCAGCTCCTTGATTTCGTATTCCGAGTATTGTAGCTTCGCGCACAGACTCTCCATCGATTCTTTGATCTTCATCGGGAACACGAATCTCTGTTGCCAGATCTGGTCGCCAAACCCAAACTCCAGCGTGATCTTCAAGTCCGAGTCGTTTGGTTTATCACTAAACTCGCAAAGAGAATCATCTGTATCGATCGACTGGTCAAGTGCGATTTGGTCAACATATCATATACGATTTGTTAGCCTCCTCCACATATCTAGGACTCATGCTCGCTTTGAGAATCAGTGCGCGTATATCGCGTACCGCGATAAATTTCAGCGCGGTCGGTGTTGGAAGCACTGTTCCTGGCTTCGCAAATGGTGCAACATCAGCAAACTCGCATTCCCTACACATGAATTTGCAGACGCGTTAGTACAGACAAGACGCCAACGCAACTTAGGACATTGTTTAGGAACCTATGCACCATTGCACTCGGGAGTATTCGTAGTCTTCGAGCCGAATTTTGCCGCACTTGCTATCTTCAGGAGGCTCCACCCGGAATCGAAACTCGCTATCAGAGCCTGATACCATCGCAATACGGCTCCGTCAGCTCGCAGTCCCCGTCGCGTTCGACGACCTTCCCGATGAACTCCACCATCGCCACGAGCCCGTCAACGTTCGTGTTCGGTGGATTTTTGATACTGAGTGAATCGATGATGGCAAAGAACTCAGGTCTCACAGTTGACAAAAAAGATTCCACAGTTGCGATGCTGAGGTCAATACAATTCCAACCGCTGACGAGTGGGAATTTCTTTAATATCTCTTCAATTCTTTCAGCATACAGCGATGTCATCACTAAATGAACAGTTTCAGAAAGCTGTTCGATAGAGAGATATCTATTTGATATTTTGGGAGCCTACTTTCAATACCACTCCGATTCGTCAAGTCACAGATTTGCTGCTCGAGGTTCGACACCTTGTACTGGAGCTCATCCTTCTCACTAATGAGCTTGGCATTCGCTGCTTCCAAGCGCTGCTTCTCACCACCGTAGCGAACACATTTCGCCACTGAGTCTCGAAGTTTGATCACCAGAATCTGGTTTCGGTTGATTCGATGCCACCGGTCTCAGAAGGTACCTAAAGATCGGGATCGTGATCACTTGATTCTTCTCGACAGTAAAGTAGGGTTGCCCAACTTGCATCTCCAAATTTCTGCCGGATTTCGCCACTTTCGCCAAGCAAGACCGACGCTTGGCGCTGAATTCCGATACTCCAATTAGAATTAGCTGCATGTTTCACACAATGTATATCCCAAGAATTAGATGCGACCACGTAGTTTAAGAGTAACACACAACACAACCAATTGAAGGTCCTTACCGCCAACATGACCATCAGATCAGGCAAAGTTCGGTCACCAGAGGCATCGAATGGTAGATCTCGAATCGTTACATCAGCTGGCGCTGTAAATCGGCATTCCATGCACATCAGCAACACCCAATGAGCTGTAAAGTGGCAATCCACGGTGGAAAAGCAATATCCAAATGCTCAATTTACAAAAACACACTCCCCATTGATGCCCGGTCTTCTCACTTTTCAACACGATCGTGGCCAAATTTTTCTCGTGAGCGAGCACAAAGCTAAAGACTTCATCTAAAAACGACTCAAAGCTCGTCCTCCCTTCATATCGAGTTTTGAGTTGCTCAAGGTACTGCTCAAAAGCTCCTGCCATGATAGTTGCAGCTCGCTTCAGTGTGTGCAACAAGCGCGAATTGGAAATGAGACCACTATCGCCGACTTTGCGGTGAGCTTTTGCGCTCTTAGAATGACCTTCAGCTATGCATCGTTTCATGGCAGTGTGACTAGCCTCCCTCGTCTTTGGCGAAATTTCTGCGAACACTTCACAAAACTGCGGTAGGTTCTTGCTCACGAGACTACATGGCGTCAAATGCATCAGTGAGTACAGGCAAACCCCCCAAATTGAGACACCACTAAAATGGCATACCCTTCCAAAACCGATTGATTTATTTTTTGACCAGCTCCTCATTAGGTTGGAGGGACACCGACAACCAATCAGTCCGAACGTCCGCAGCCATCCGAAGCCT
>JAASFI010000763.1:0-17815 GCA_023333705.1 Globisporangium viniferum | reverse complement strand
GTCCAGAGCGTGCACGTGCGAGAGTGCATGGCCGAGTTCCTCGGCACGCTCATCATGATCTGCTTCGGCATGGGCGTGAACAACCAGGTGGGTTTGTCCAGCGACGCCAACGGCACGTGGCTCAGCATCAACATCTGCTGGGGGATCGCCGTGATGCTGGGCGTGCACGCGTCCGAGGGGATCAGCGGCGCGCACCTGAACCCGGCCGTGACGTTCGCGAACGCCGTGTACGGCAAGCTGGCGTGGCGCAAGGTGCCCGGCTACGTTCTGTCGCAGCTGCTCGCCGCGTTCTGCGGCGCGTTCCTGATCTACTGCCTCGACTACCAGACGCTCAACGTCGTGGACCCGGACCGCCTGACGTCGCAGAAGCACTTCTCCACGTACCCTGCGGCGCACATCTCGAACCTGACGGCGTTCTACACCGAGTTCCTCGGCACCGCCTTCCTCGTGCTCGGCGTGTACGCCATCACGGACAAGCGCAACCGACCTGCCAGTTCGTTCGGCGCGCCGATCTCGTTCGCGCTGCTCATCATGGCGATCGGCATGGCGTTCGGCATGAACACGGGGTACGCGATCAACCCGGCGCGGGACCTGGGGCCGCGGCTGTTCACGAGCCTGGCGGGCTGGGGCTCCAAGGTGTTCACGACGCGCGACTACTACTTCTGGATCCCGCTCGTGGCGCCGTTGCTGGGCGGCGTGGCCGGCGGCGGGCTCTACAAGCTGATGGTGGAAATGCACCATCCATCGTCGGCACAGTCCCAAGTTACTGCGTTTGACCAAGTTTGAGACCACAACCATTCTTAGACACACATAACTGTACAGCATACCCAACATACGTACATACACCTTCATGTTCATGAGCATCAATCAGACTCGCACCAACACAATACACGTATCTTTGTTTTTATTGTACCTTGATCAACAGAGAGGAGCACCACGAGTCGCACGTTGTTGCTTCGACGTTTATTGACCAGAACAGCATTGCCGTAACTGAACCGGTTTGTCTGCGTAGTCCAGTTGCCAAAACTTGGGCGCCGCAAAGGTCGCGGTCGCGTCCAGCATTGCACTCACTGCAACTCCAGTCTTGCTGCCCAAAAGAGAAGGCCAGCAGCTCATTCCTTTCTCCTCACTCCTCATGGCGGCGAGCAGCAATCCGTCCAAGAAGCGGTCAGCGACCGTGTTCTCGCGCGACGAGATCGGCGTCGAGCAGCTCCAGTCGCTCAAGGAGAAGTTCGCGGACGGCGATCTCAACGAGAAGGAGTTTGTCAGTCTCTTCCGCGAGATCATCGACTCGTCGCTGAGCGAGACGCAGCTGACCGAGCTGTGAGAGCGTGGCTGCTTGACTGCGTGCCTTGAGCCTTAGCGATAGGCGTTGAGCTCGCTTTGAGATGCTCATGATTGTTTGCTACTTTGTACATGACCTACCTCAGGTTCCAGAAGATTGACGCGAACTCCGATGGCACGGTCGACTGGGACGAGCTCACAAATGTACGTTGACTTTGCTTGGCGCGTCTTGAAACAGCCAGGCAGCCAGGCAGCTCGCAGCAACCATACGCCGCATTCGCTGACGTTGATCTCACTGCTTTGTTTGTCATTCTCCAACTCGTGCCTCTGTCCAGTAGTACATGTTCCTCAGTGGCAGCGACAATGGCTCCGAGTTCATCGGCGACGACTGCAATTCGTACTACGAGACGTACCAACCGGACAAACTCGGCGACCACGGCTCTTCGGACGGAACTGGTGGCAGCAGCAATAGCAGTGGCGGTGGTAGCGGTGGTGGTGGCAGTGAAGGCTTGGCAGTTCGTCCACAGAACCACCACAAGGACATCATCACGCGGGTGCTCCGACTCGACAAGCCCTATCTGTACCTGACGGCGAGCAAGGACGGCAGCGTGCGCACGTGGAACGCCAACACGATGGCGTTCCAGAACACAGTTACCACGGGCAAGAACTGGCTCACGGACTGCTGCGTCATGCGGCGCTCGAACCGCCTCGCCGTGGCGTCCATGAACCGCACACTCGGCATCTACGACCTCGGCTCGAACCAGCTCATCGGCGAGATCAACGAGTACTCCAAGAAGCAGTGCATCCCGCTGTGTCTCGAGTACGTCGAGAAGCCCGCCGACGACCGCGAGGCGCTGGTGATTGGCGACGACACCGGTGGGATCACGGTCATGACGTGCTCGAACCAGTGGATGGCGTGCGACGGGCGTTCGACCACGAGCACTGCTACAAGCTCCTCTGGAGGATCGATCAGCAGCGGCGGCGGCGGCGGCGGTGGTAGCGGCGTGAATAACCCGACAAACGCTGCCGGAAGTGCGTCTTTAGAAGCCCAGGGCTTCTCGTCGCGGACCAAGTTCAAGAAGCACACGGACTGGGTCACGCGCGTGAAATGGGTCAACGACATCCGCGCGATCGTGGCCACGTCACTGGACACCAACATCTCGATCATCGACATCGACCGCATGGTCGTCAAGTTCGAGTACAACCGCCACAAGAAAGGCGTGTTCGACCTGGTCTGGTGCTCGAGCACGCGGCTAATCGCGAGCTGCGGCATGGAGCGCGACATCTCGATCTGGAACCCGTACTCCTCGCAGCGGGCCGTGGCGACGCTGCGCGGCCACACGTCCTCGGTGCTGCACCTCGCGAGCGACGACGACAACTACCAGCTCGTCTCGGCGTCGTCCGACAACACGTTCAAGGTCTGGGACGTGCGCAACCAGCGCTGTCTGCAGACTTTCGTCGACAAGTACAAGAGCACGGGCGGCGCGGAGAACCGCATCTCGGCGCTGCTTTTTGACTCAAAGTACCCGTGCTTGATCAGCGGCACGACCCACCTCACGCGCTGGCCATTCAAAGTGCAGCCGGACGAAGAGCAGGAAGACGAGACCAAGGAGCGCCCCATGTGCATCGCGTCCTACAACAGCGTCTTCCACCAGGTGGTGACTGCCGAGATGAGCTCCGAGTCGATCGTCAAGACATGGAGTGTAAGTGGAACGCTGTCACCTTGAGTTCTATGGGATATTTCACAACCACTCACCTTTGCTGCTGGTTTGTTTACTGATTCTGTAGGCGGAGACTGGGGACGAGATCTGCAGCTTTGCGAACGCGCACCGGCAGAGTCCAGTGACCGCGATCTCGTTCGACTACCCTGGTCGCCGGCTTCTCACGGGCGGCCACGATGGGAACCTCCTGAAAATGTGGAACTTCAGCAACGGCGCGCTCGTCAAACAGTTTCTCAAGCACGAGGACTCGAGTTCGACTGCCGCTGCTGCTGCGACGCCTTCTTCGTCGTCGTCTTCGTCAGCAGCAACGACGTCAAAGCTTGCAGCGCCCACCTCGGACGAGCTGACTGGGGTGGACGCTTCGTCGTCATCAGGTGGACTCGCTGCTGCTGCTGCGTCGTCGTCTCCTACGAAGCGGAAAGTGCGCGACATCATGATCCTTCCGGCGTCATTCGGCGTCGACCAGGAAGGACGGCGCGGCGGTCCGATAGAGAATGCGGACCTGCCGTCGCCCACAAGGCTGCGTCTTGAGCGTGGCCACGACGATCCGACGCCACGAGAAACCGCGACGTCGCGGAAATGGTCGATTGATGCAGACGCCACTGCCGCAGCTCTATCTTCTTCCGCCGTTGCCCATCAAAAGGGACCAGCGACGGAGACTATCGATGGTTTACCTTCGTCGAAAGAGCCACCGGCTCCACGGCTGAAGAAGAACCGGTATCGCCAGCAAGAAGTGACCAGCATCCTCGACATCGAGCGCAACCTGCGCGTCGGCATGGGCGATTTCATCTGCCAGCGGTTCGTCTGTTCCGTTGGCTGGGACCGCAGCGTGTTCGTCTGGGCGGACAAGAACGACGAGTCCGAGGCGCTGCCGATCCACGTCCTGCCCAACAAGCGCACGCTGAGTTCAAACCCGACCAAGTGCCACTTGATGGATGTCCTCGCACTGGTGTACATCCCGCCAGCGTACATCGCGACCGCGGGACTGGACGGGAAGATCCTGCTCTGGTCGCTCAACTCGGGCGAGTACGTCTCGAAGCTCCACCAGAGCACGGGCTCGATCGACACCATGTTCTACGCGCAGAAGTTGGAGATGCTCTTCGCGAGCGGCGAGAACGGGCAGCTCGTGTGCATCGACCGGTCGATGACGACCCAGGCGGTGATCAAGCTCGAGCACCCGAAGGACGAGGCGATCACGGCGCTTCGCTGCGACAAGACCAACACGCACCTCGTGACGGGCGACGCCGCCGGGTTCGTGAAGCTCTGGGACCTGAATATCGCCCCTGAGCACGAGGGCGTGCTGCTCGACTACTGCTGCCACTGGCGGCTCGGTCCGGCCCGCGTGCTCTGCGCAGACTTCATCGAGAATGGCCGCGTCTCGGAGCTCTACTTGCTCTTGACGTGCGGCAATGGGGAAGTGAGTGTCTGGACTCTGGACGGCGTGCTCGTCGGCTGCTTTGGCAAACACCACGCGTGGCAACTCGGACGTCCGTCCTCGTACGCAGCGAGCGCATCCAGTTGCGTGTGGCCAGAAACGACGCCGTCCTCAGACCCGTCACGACCGCAGAAGCAGCTGATCCGCTGCTACGCGGTCGCGACGCTCAACTCGATTGGAAACGAGGCGAAAGAGACCTTTCTGCTTGAAGACTCGATGCCGAAGCCCGGCGAAGTGTGGATTTGCGTCTCGGGCCATCGCACGCGCGTGATGAACATGAACGCGAAGAAGCAGGAAAGCAGCAGCAGCAACAACAGTAGTAGTAGTAGTAGTAATAACACTGCCAGCGGTGCAGCAGGAGGCAGCAGTACCTGGACCAGCAGCAGCGGATTTGGAGCCAGCAGCAATTCCATCATTGGCAGTCGAAGGAATAGCAGGAGCTGCGCGGGCAGCAGCAGCAGCAACAACAACAACAATGGTGAGCCTGGTGGTATGCGAGAATCGCTCTCGTCGCTGCAGTTTCTGCAGCAAAAGCTCTCGGAGAACGCTGGCGACATCACGGAGCTGATCACAGTGGTCAAAGTCACCCGCGGCGAGGCAAGTCCCCCACTCTCCTGCTACGAAGCCTACCAACTTAGACATCACTCACTCGCCACTTACTTATGTACCCCTATCTCTGTGTGTGTGTGGCGAGTAGATCTCGTGCTGGGATGGCAATGGATGCAAGACGCCCGTGCTCAAAGTGATCGAAATGAGCGACTTTGTGCGCAAAGCCGGCTGGACCAAACAGAACCTGCTCTCGCAGTTCATCGGACGGATGTTCCTGTACGTGAAGTACTCTCACCCTCATCTTGACGAATCTTGACTCGCTTTGGGTTTGCCTCTCACCATTTGTGTGTGTGTGTGTGTGTGTGTGTGTTGTCTTCCCTGTGCAACAGTGAGGACCAGACGTGCTTTCGCGTGAACGCCATCTGCGTGAACCCCGTCGATCCAGTGAGTACCTACCTCACTGCACTCTTGACATCCCTGGTACTTTGCTAACCAGCCCTGCTCTTGTGTTCTGTGCTTTGGTAGAGTAAACCCGACAAGAAGATGTACACGCTGATCGACACAAACAAGTCGGCGCACGCACTTCGAACGCTCAACGGCTCCATTTCAATGGCGAGATTGAAGCGCCAAGATGCGCTTGTGGTCGCCCATAACCAGTCGCAAGCCGCTCGGCTCACAGGGAGCGCGAAGAACTCACCTCGCAAGTAAGTTTATACCTGCAGATGCCACCACAGCTAGCTCTTCAAGCTGGCTTTGCTATTTAGGAATGGGACCATCGTGATCTAACACATTTTCGCTTCCACTGTGCGTGTTTGACGCAGACAAACGCTGGTCCCAGTCGCGATCATGAGCGACGCCTCTCCGATGCCTCCGATGCAGAGTCTTCGCATTGGCGAGAGTGACATCGGGAGTAGCGGTGGCGGTAGTAGCTCCGGCATTTCGCCAGTGCCACCAGCGATGGTCTCCACCGGTGGACCTGGCGTGTCGAACATTGCGCTTTTAACTGCGGGCTCTGTCGGAATGGGGGTGAGAACGCTCCCGCTGATCAAACCCCGCGAGAAGCGCGACATGGGCGGCTTGCTGCCGAAAAGGTCCTCTGTGCGGACACGACACGACCAGTCCGTCGACTTCAGACGCATCCACAATCCGGACGACATCCCAAAGAACTTCCGCACCGTGATCCAGCAGAAGAACAACCTGCGAGCGAGCGTGGCTTCGTCGAGTTCATCGTCAGCTGGCAGTGGCGCGGCAGTAAGAGGCTTTGACGGCATCTTGCCGGGATGATACGGCTCGGTACTTTGTCAATCCATCACAACTATTATACCTGCAACTTGAACACCAACAATCAGTTCTCGCCTTGAGGTAATGTTTGTTTGTACACGAAGCCCACCAGATGCCTGAGAACACATGCTAACGCTTGATAGCCAGTCATTTCTCTGCCCAGCATCTGCTGCAATCACCAAGACGTGAGACTCGCTCACTCCCATCCATGAAGAACAGGTACCGTATGTGTGCTGAGCAACCAACAAGGGCGAAAACATCCTGTTGCATACTGTAAATGCTGACGCTGACATTCTCGCCAGGAGAATGTTCTCGCGGATCCTGGTGGCAGCTTTGATACTCTACATACCAGTCCAAAAGCGCCATTCACTTTCAAACCAGAAAAGCAAATCTTCACAAATGCGATCTCTGATGAGAAACAGCCTCCCACCATATATATATCACCATTCGTACGAATCGACCTCTGGCTCCTGGTCGTATCGTACAGAGCACCAGCAGCGACAACAACGACAGCTGCATATATTCGCGTTTGGTAACCGACATCCGCATATTCGCATATTGGCTCATAAATATGATTGTCTCATTTGCATACGAGTTTGCAGCAGCGGTTAGAGCGCATCAAGCCGTTGCAGGCAGTTCGATTAAGGGGTGACGAAGGGACGTCCTGAGAAATGCACAACTGCCATGATAACATGCACCACCACCAACCGCTGCTGAGAAGAGTCCAGAAGGGATAGATGGCAACGCGGCGAGCGGGCGACATGGAGAATGGAGAATGGAGCGCGGGTCCTCACGCACGCACACCACATAGAGAGCGTGGTGGCGACCTGCTCTACATAGAATATATTCGCGACACCTGCAGCTCTCGCGCTCGCGTTGTTAGGCGCTATTATTATAACAAGATGACTCCCACCTTGTTGTTGTTTTCCGTCCTTTCGTCGTCGTCGTCGTTAGCGCGCTGTGGTGATGCAGCGCGTTGCGGGGATGTGATAGGATCGTCCGTCTGTTGTCGCATCACCCTCTCAAATGGATGCAGCGAGTGCACGCAGCATCTCTCAAATGCCAAGAGTGGGTATGAATGGTACGTACCAACGCCAGCTGGGAATTTTCAGCAGGACCTCTCAGCGGTTGACACGCATTATATGTACACCTTGCAGATCGCGCATACCGGTCCATTTAGATAGCCAGCCAACACCAACAGTCATCTTCATGCTATCTGCGCCTGACGCAGCCATCTGGGCGGCATCTCCTTGTGTGTGTGCTGTTGTTGTTGTTGTCACGAGCCGACGCCCGCATTTTGAGTGTCGCGTGACCATCACTCTAACTTCAACACACGAAGAAACTGTTTAAAACAAAACGATGAGCCAAGAATATCGAATATATACTCAACATGAGATTCAGTATCTACTATATATTAAAGATTTATCTGAGCATGAAAATAGATAATCTCGAAACGAAGTGCTTGCACTGAATTTGTTCTCAGATTGGACCCCTCGCTCCGGTTCACTTTTTGTGTGCTTGGGTGATCAGTCACCCACCAGCGAATAATGACGTCGACGCGCGGCTTTTCGAGCCATTTGCCGTTTGTTCTTCTTGCGTTTCTCTTTCTCTCGGAGCAAGGGCGGTGGTCCAGGAAACACCAAGCCATTCGCCAATTTTCGACGCCGCAAGCAAGCAAACCGAAGAAGAAGCAACAAGAAAGAAACTAGAAGAAACCCCAGAGAACAAGATGGCGACCGTATCGATGCACGCAGGTGAGAACGCCTTTGGCAACATGACGATGCAGCTCTCGCCGGCGTTCCGCTCCGTGAACCAGCGCGCGCTCCAGAAGCGAAAGAACCAGGCCGACTTGCAGAAGCTGAGCGAGCTCGCGAGAAGCGACGAGTTCTCGGACGACGAGAGCGACGGCGTCGACACTGAAGACGAGCGCGACGACGAAGAAGAGAACGAAGAAACCGTGGACACGTTTGAAGACCGCAAGCCGGTCGCGCACTCGGCGCTGGGGATGACGCCGCGACGCCATTCACCGTACCACCGCGCGCAGAACGCGAATGTGGCTGCGGCAGCAGCGACGAAAACGATCGACTTGGATGACGACTTGATTGATGTGAAGGAGACGATGTATGTGCCGTACCGCCAGCCTCCACGCACCGACCGCTCGCCACGTATGGACCGATTCATGCAGAAGCGCCTTGCGCAGCAGCAGAGACGGTTCTCGCAGGACGCATCACCGAGCCCAAAGGTAAGTGTTGCTTACCCCAAACATTCAGTGGATATAGTGTTTCTCAGTGACTGACGCTTTGGTTTGTGTTACATAGGGTGATGACTGGACACTTGTGGACAAGTCGCCAACGTTCGAGAGTCTGCGACACAGCAAGGTTGACCAAAGCAGCAACTGGTTCAGCAAGTCTCGCTAGATCGGGTGAAAGCAGCAATGGTGGTTGCGTCAGCTCAATCGAAGCAGTGTATAGTAAGTAGTACGAAGAACAAGCGTCAGCCCAAGCATCATGGCTTCAAATCAGTTTCGTCGGCACAGCATTGATGGCTTCAAAAGCTGTTGAGGATGGCGAATCTTGGCTGCAACGGGCGATCCCTTTTTATTTTAGCTTAGATTTCTCTCCATGATTTTTTATTGAGGAATGCATCAGCACATTTCTCCATCTTTATCATTCCCAAAAGCCCATCGTGCGCAAGCTTCGTCAAACGCTCACTCACAACAAGACAAACTTTCATTGCGTTATCAAGGCACTTTGTGGTATCCAACAGGTTATCAAGCAGACGAGATGTCCTTCGCTAACACAAGTCCGCGAACCTCTTCCACCAGCGCCGGCCATCCACGCTCTTGAGCGTCTGCGTCGTCGCTCTCACTGAGTTCCAGCGCAAGCGCAATAAGCGCATCCAGCTTCGCCATCGGCGCTTCTGGGATCGACGATCGGAACGCATTCAACACCATTCCACCAAACGAGGCAGTGTCCTTCGGGAACGTCGCAGGGAAGCCCGTGGACTGCTGGAAGAGCAGTTGCAACAACAGAGCAGTCGTGGCAGCCACATTCCCACCACCGACTTTGTCCAACTCGCCAATGACAGCATTGCGATACGAAAACACCACTTGACGCTCTTTCTTGCGGTCCATCTTGCGCAGTGGCATGCTCAGCGCGTCCGTGAGCACTGGAATGTGCAGCATGAAATCGCTCAACGAGCGTCGACCAGCGACGGAAAACGTCCAGAGACGCACAATTTCTCTCGCAGTCGCTGCTGGCAGATTGCTCTCAAGCGTCTTCTTGTTCTCGTCATTGAGACTTGTCATCGTCGCCTTGGTTGTCGAAGCTGAAGAAGCTGAAGCTGACCCCATCTTTGAATCTTGGTACTCCTCAACGATCTTCGCGTCGTTTGATTCAGTGAACGGTGGCACGCCATCCATCTCGAGACTGTTAGACTCAGCAACAAAGCTCGTGACCAAAGACGCCAGCTCCACGCCAGCAGATGCTAAGATGTGGCTCTCCACCAGTTTCAGCTGCTCCATGTCGGGTTTGTTCTTCGCATCGACGTTCATCTCCAGCTTGTTGAACCCTTTCTCGTACACGAGCAGCAGCGACAGCAAATCGTCAAACTTGTCTTCAAACTTCTTTCGCAGCTCACGCAGAGAAGCCGCGTCGCCACGGATGATGCTCGAGAGCGAAGCGTTCAGCGCGGTTGTGTAAATGGAGTTAATCTGGGACTCCAAGTGGTCTGCAACGCCATCGAGCAGCTCTTCGTCATCTTCAACTTGAGGAAACCAGGACACAAGCAGCTCAAAGAGCTCTTCTCGAGACGGGGTGATCGACACAGACGCGCTAGACGATGAACCAGCAGCGTTCGACCGCTTCGAAGAAGTACTATTGCCACCACCAGCAGCGTCATCTCCTTTCTTGCTCTTCTTGGCTTTGCCGCCCTTGGCTTTGCCCGGTGCTGCTGCCTCATCAGCGTTCTTGGATCCTTTCCCGCCACCACGTTTCGACTTCTTGTCCGGTATACTCTCTTCAACAGCAGCAGCAGCAGCAGACGCCTTGCCCGGTTTCTTTCCGCGCTTGCCGCCTCGTTTGCCACCAAAATCGTCATCCGAGTCATCGTCGTCGTCGTCAAACTGACCGCCAGCGCTTGACATCTTTTGCGTCGCAGCACTGACCACCACACGTTGTTGCTGCGACGACGCCTTCAGCGCTTTCACGGACGCGTCCTGCTTGAGTTTCTCGATCGCAGCGTCAAAGAACGCCTTGCTCACCGCGAACACGTCGTTGACCTGGAACGCGTCGTTCGCTCCTCTCGCCAGCGACGGCGACTTTGTGAGCAGGATCGCGACGTCGCTCGACTGAATCGCGCTCGGCAGCACTGTGCGCAAGTCCACAAAAGACGCTTCGTTCACAGCAGCTTCGATCGACCCTTCGACTTGCAAGTACAGCGCCTGGCTCACAACGCAATCCTTGAGCGGGATCGCATCTGGGAAGCGTCGTTTCAAAAACTCGTACGGACGCGTGACTTGCAACTGCAGCGCGCGCGCGTGGTCCAAGTAGCCGTTCTGCTGGAAGAACGAGTACATGCTCTCTCGCTGCGCCTCGATAAACACGTACGGCACGTACTCGCGACCGCGGATCGTGCCCATGAGCACGCGCTTCTGCATGAGCTCCTGGAGGTACTCGTCCAGCACTTTCTCTTCAAAGCGGTACGTGCGCACAATGTCGGGCACGAACGTCGGACGCGTGATCGCGCTGAACACGCCGCGGATCTGCGCCTTCTGACTCTCCACAAACGAGTGCGTGTAGAGCACGTTGTTGCGCTCCTGCGCCTGCAGAATCGAGCCGATGCGCGAGAACACGACGTCCTTCATGTAGTCCACCGCGAAGCCGTACTGCTGCGCGAGCTCGCCGACTGTGCACGTGCCGGACTCCTGCAGCAGCGTGTTCGTGTCCTCCATGATCGCGTCCAAGTACCAGTTCGTGACCACTTCTTCGCCGCTGTTGATGACGAAATACGAGCTGCCGCCGCTGCTCTTCTTGTTGCGCGCAAGCTGCGCGACGTACTTCTCGACGTACGAGCGGTCGATGTTGATGAGCTGCTGGAGCTCGGTCATGCTGATGCGGCCGGCGTTGAGCGTGACGTAGTCCTGGATCTCGCGCTCGATCTGCGTCGGCGTGAGGAACTGCTTGCCCGTGAGCGTGTGCACGACCTGGATCTTGCTGAGCTGCTGCAGCTTCATGAGCAGGTCGATCACATTGTGGTCCGAGAGCTTCAGCGCCGACTCCTGCTGCTGCACGGCCGCCAGTTGCTGCTGCAGAAGCGCGATCTCGTCCATTTTGCTGCTTTTCTCCCCTGTTTCGTCTTCTCTCGCCTTTGAGGGCACTGACGATGACAAAACGAAGACGAAGGTTGTTTCAAAACAAGAGAGGGAGGTTTAGCGTAGTACCTTGAGCGACATATTAGTGCCTCATAGGGAGAAGAGGGGTATTATTGATCAGAGCAACTGATTCATTTTAGTGACTGTTTCCCTCAAAGTCACTAAAATGAGTGAGAGGCATTCCCAAGCTTGAGATGCTTTTTGTGACAACATGGTCTCACTCGCTTTGACTGGCTTTGAAAGCATAGATTTCTAATGCTCGATGGTCGAGATGATCTGACCGACAAACACCGCTTCTCTGTTGCTGGAAGCCCTGGCGGAGCGCAACCAAATACGTTAGTTAGCTCTGTGACCACTCCCAACTCTGCACAAGCGACACACAACAAATTGAAAAAAATCTCATTTGTTTCTCGAATCATAATGTATTTCCTAAATAGTTGTACGCTCGTGACAAATGAAGCACATCGCACAAATGTGTGTGCGTGTATTGTACGCACATCCATTCATTAGACTATAGCTGTAGCATACACCCGCTCGTGAGCTGTCACTTTTGAGCCGATACCAAGATGCACGACGGCGAACAGAGAGAGCACCATAGTAGTCGGTCGATGTTGTTCTTCGTCAGCACTCCAACATCGCAATCTTCCGATAACAAAAGCAGCAGTGATCGATGGACGACGACGGCACTTGGCTTCGCTTAGATGCAGCACTTTTCCAGCTTGAAGGTGGTCGAGTTGGTGGCGTCGCGGAGCTCGGCGACGGCTTCGTTCTCGGCAGCGAGACCGCGGAGCGCTGGCTCATCGGCGGCGAACGCGGACTGCGAGGCGGCAACGCACACCAGGAGGATGGCAACGACGGACGAGAGCTTGAACATCTTGTGTTTTGTGTGTATGTGTGTGAGAGAGAGTGACGGCTTGGAAGGAGCTTGTGGAGACTGCTTGTGTTCTTGGCTGGAAATTGGAGAATGAGAAGCTCAACGCAGAAGGATACCAGGGGTGGGCGGCTGACAAAGAGAGCGAGAAAGAGGAAAGGCCGCAAACAACACGAAGAGGAATCTGTGAGCGCCGCGAGTGAACGCACATCTGCTGCCTGTGCGATTTGCAACGCCGCGCTCGATTTATTTCACATGCTGATCCCTGTCTATTCTCTCTGGAAAGGTAACGTAACCATGGCAAGTCCAACATGGCAGTGCAGTCCACTCTCTAAAAACACCTTGGACAACACGTATCGCACAGTGCATCTCTCTTTATCTCAACTACAAGAACAAAGAAGCATGAATAAGGTAAGCTAGTTATAAAAAAGCGACGAATTCATTCTAAGGAGGCTTTAGTAAATCGGCGACAAGCGAAGCGTCATATCCGTCAACGTATTCATCACCATGATGCTTTTTTGGAACATAGCCGCACAGAACTCGACAAATAGGGATGTGAGCTTTTGGAAAAAACAATTCTCACTGCTGTTTGTAAATGAAGGAGGGTCTAATGCAAAAGCGTTAGACCAGTGAAGATGCATAGCGCATGCTGCTATTAATACTATAGACGTTCTCAGAGCGTGTGGATGCAGTTTAATTTTTGCATTGCGTTCGTCTCCATTTTTGACGGCGAAGGTTACAATCATTCTGGGAGGAGGGAGAGTTCCGACACAAATGAGAGAACGAATCAATCAGGTTCGACCAGTTCGAGTGCAACGCGTCGTCGCGGTTTATTGGGAAACAGCGAGCGCTCTTCATTTCTGGGATTTGATGGCTGGCCGCGCAAGAGCCAGCCCAATTGGACACGGAAAGACAGTTCTGTGTCCACTTGGGCTGTCTCTTGCGCGGCCAGCCATAAAATCCAACGGTTTCTGTCCACCGACCGACATCGTCCGTCTGACTATCGATGACTGCTCGCACACAAAGAAAACCGTTTTGTGACAGAGAAAAGTCAGGTCAACTTGAAGCAGGACAAAAAGGGCAGACGGCGTCTCAGAATAGTGACATCAAACCATGACCACCAGATCCAGTACGAAGAGCTCATTACAGTGAGCTGGAATGGCTGGGAATGCGCATATAGTAGCGAGCTCTGGCATCTGCACAAGGGCCTTTAGTAGTTTTATCAACATTTCAGCAGGAGACAATGGAGCTTTCCAGCGATGCTTTTTGGTGGAGACTTGTTCAATTCTAACCCCGACTGCAGCAACACGAGACTTCCTGGGGGCGTTGGATTCAATTGGACCTCGAGCGTGGTACAGTTTAGTATTGCGCGTTTGTCAGGACAATAATGACGACACCTGTATCACTAAGTATTAGATACCTGATTGCCTGGGTCAAACCTTAATTGCGGTTCCCTCTCGACGTTTCATATCATATTTTGAATCAATGCTGATCGATGATTCATGAAGTCGTTGCTGCTGCGAGAAAAGTGGTGGTGGTTGTTGGTGGTAAAAGTTAGAAATGCAAGCACAAGAAAAACAGAAAGTCTACTAGCATCGCCAATGCACTTGAGGAGGAGGCGAAGTTCTCCGTGTCCTCCAGACCTCAGCAGTGTGGGCGTTCGTTTTGACCACGGCGGAGAGCATCAGTCTGTGGTCATGACTGCGGCTGATGCAATCTTTTGTGTGTTAATCGCCATCTCTCTCCAGTGATGACAGCGCTGTCGGCGTCGAGATTTAGGGGAGCAGGCAGTAGTCACACCACACATGCACTAAGACGATCGTTGCGAAGGAGGAGAACATGGGTATCGACGATAGGTTAAATGGATAATGTGAGCGGGCTTGTGAGGCTGAGAAGGAATGCTACGGAGTTCAGAAAGCTTTGGAGCGCCAGAGCAACAAGCACGCAACAATCCGTGCGCAGCCCCCTTTGGATGAGCCTCGCACCGCACACACACACCTCACTTAGCGCTGATGCCGCCCAGGTTGGTACCAACTAACGCGAGCGATAGGTCTGATTGAATCACCTGCACTTTCATAATAGACTGCCTCATCAGACCTACACTCTCAGCAAGGCTACGAGTGTATGTATGTAATATTTCCGGCTATTTTATTTTCTGGTCTTTAAATACGTATTTTCATGTATTTTTCGGTTTTGATCATTTTCTATTGTCAAACGGGTCATAACTTTCAGACTCGCTTGTTTGTTTGGATTCCTTCTAACAAAAAACAAGACAAACTTCCAACAAACAATTCTTATTGTATGAACAGTTTGACTATTGGAAACATATTTGAACCTCTTTTCGGTTTTTGACCATACAAACAAATACCCAGGCTGCTGAGTTCGATGGATGATGAAGCGTCTAGGAGCGCTTGACTCACTCACTCGCTTCGACGATCCTGGCATTGTCGTGATGACCAGACGCAAACCGCTGCAAGACGTGAAGTTTTTTGTCGCCACAGAGATGTTTTTGAGCTTCGTAATAAAAATCTGGACACCTCCACCTCTCTATAAGCACAAGGCTGCACTTGCTGCGCGTGTGACTGTCCCAACGAGCGAGAGTCTACTGCATTGTCGTGCAAGGCATCATGCGTGATCTGCCCGTGACTAGCACGCATGCTGTACCGTCTTCCTCTCTGGATACCGATACACAGTCGCTACGAACCCATGAATACTGTCCTCATTTCAAAACTGCAAACCGACAATAGCAACCGCTGGTCATCCTCAGTGGCTTCCAATGCGCGACGAGATCGCTGCAATACTTTTGTAGCGCTGTCGTCGATGGAGTGCTCTCCATCCACAACGCCCAACGACTTCGCAGTGACGAGCCTACTGTGATCTGAAAAGCTCGATTTCCGGTAGGATGGCCATCGTTTCAAAAGAGCGACATGTCAGTCTTGAAGGATTGTGCGTGTTCACCATCACAATCCTCTGGAGCCCGCATGGTGTGTTGGATACATTCTTTTCCACACAGGTGCGTGTATATTAAAGTTATGTAACTCGTGGTATGAAAATATATGCGCAAAGAATTCATATTATTATGTGATGTGGTGGTGGTGCTCTACGCACGATTGTTGTACTGCAACTCAGCACTTCCAGCTCTCCTTCTAGGGTACAAATGAGCGTCGATGGCTCACAACAGACGGGGGGTTTCACAAACACGCAGCTAGCAGGCGGCGGCGGCGAGTTGCGGCACACGCGTCTCGCCAGCGACCGTCGCCGCCGCTGCATCCTCCGCCGCCGTACTACGACGGAGCCACTCGAGCACGTGGTCGTGGCCGCGCGCCGCGGCGTTGCGCTCCGCGTTGCTCGTCCACTTGAGCTCTCGGTGCTGGTGCAGCCACACGACGACGCTCAAGTGGCCGTTCGCCACCGCATTGTCGATCGCCATGGACGAGCAGCCCTCGCGGCGGTGCTCGTGCAGCCACTGCACAACGGGCAAGTGGCCGGCAGCCGCGGCCCAGTCCATCGCCTGGGTCGTGCACCCTTCCTCGCGGTTCGCATGCAGCCACTGGACAACCTCGAGGTGGCCCTGGCGCGCCGCGCAGTCCATCGCGCGCGTCGTGCAGCCCTCGCTGCGGTTTGCATGCAGCCACTGGACGATGTCGAGCCGTCCGTTCCTCGCGGCTTCGTCCATCGCAGCCATGGACGCGCGGTCGAGCGTGCTCTTGCTCTCGTGCAGCCACTGGATGATGGCGAGGTGGCCGTGCTCCGCCGCGATGTCGACCGCCCACGTCTCGTTCTTGCGCTCTGGGAATGCGTGGTGAAGCCACTGCACGACGGTCAGGTGGCCGCCCAGCGTCGCAGCTTCAATCGCACGCTCCACGGTGTTCTTGCTGCGCAGACTCATGGGCGAGCGCATCGTGTGCACGCGCTGCAGCAGCGTGAGGTTGCCCGTCGCTGCTGCTTGCCAGAGCTCGTAGCCCAACGACGCGTCGGCGTACTCGCTGATCGTAGCGGCCACGTGGGACAGCGCAGCGAGCGCGTCGTGCTCTCGACACAAGACGGCGACACTCGTGAGCGGGAGGCCGGCGGTGCTGGAGGATGGTTGTGCTGCCATGCTGGACAAGGCGCTGATGTGGACGGTGCTACTGCTGGTGGTGGTAATAGAGATAAAGATGGAGCGCTTGCGGACTTGGAGGCAAATGCAGGAATGATAGCTCTGTCGGCATGCTGGCACGGTCCGAAGGCGGCTTGCAGGTCACCTTCGGATGTATCAGTGTGTGTGTCTGTCTGTTCTGTTTGACTTCCGAACATGGCTTCATGAAAAGAAAAACCCTTCGGATCCATGGAGTCATGATTGGCTGAAATGCTGGCTCAAATGTATTCCTGCGTACATGATTGGTTGAATATAAAAATGTCAGCTGAGGATGCTCGTTGAACAATTTGTTTACTTTGGAAAGAAAATCATTGTATCCAAAAGAGTTTTCCAGAGTTTTTATAGTTTATCGTTTGTGAAATTTGTGCGGATTTTTGCCAAGGCCATCTCATTTCTCATTTCTCTTGTCCAAACAAACTTGAATCGATAGCTTCACAACAAGCATTGCTTGCTAAAACTTTTACAGTTAGTGAATGACTGCTTTTAGCCTAAAAGCAGTCGTTCTCTACCTTGAAGCATGTTAATGTTAGTGTTAGCGTGGCAATTCTGACGTTTAGGCCAGGTGGTGGTAATCATTTTCGCCCTCCCCCATTCGTTAAGGCCACTTTGAAGCGATGAAGTCACAAATTGGATTTTTGGCTCGGCTCTCATTGGCAATCACAGGTCGCTCGCCACCACAAAAGAAAAGAAGGTCGAGATAACAGACCCTGTGTCCAGTTCGTTCATTCAAATCTGCCAAGAGATGAGTACACTCAGAGTTTACGGGCGACCACACTCACTTGAGGGAGTAAGCTTCAAGGAGACACGACCCGCTGATTGCTCCAACCGACTGCATGTGAACTTTTGGTGGCAGCACAATCAACTGAGCCCAACCCCGTTTGTATTGGGGTCGGTCGGTCTCGCCATACAGAAATCTTATTCATGACTCAACCGTGCCAACTTCTTTCCGAGTGGACGAACGGAGAACGCCACCAGGTTCAACATGGAAGGAGTCACAGGAGTGACTCGCATCCCATTTTATCAAAGAGAGGCCCTCGCCTACCTCGGATTACGATTGATTATGGGGCATTGGTCTCCATGTGATCGAGTTACCAATTTCGTGTGAAAACAGATCGGAGATCTGTGTGCAATTTGGACCGGGCACGCCACCGCATCATCACCCCCC
>JAASFI010000762.1:0-17897 GCA_023333705.1 Globisporangium viniferum | reverse complement strand
ATGAGCTTCTTCGGGTGCTGCGCTGCCAGGCAGCTTTTCGCGAGGTCCCACGACGCGCCTTCGAGGTACAGCCCGCTCACGTAGCAGCCCATCTCGAGCTTCTCTTCAATCTGGCTGGCGTCAGTGTACGTCGTCACTTTCTGTGCTTTCAACTCAATTACAGCAGTAACAAATGGGTACGTTTGCAGTGCTTGATCTGAAAGGTACTGTAGGATGATCAAGTCGCTAGTCGTGTTGTTAAAATTGCTTTGTATTTATTTGTGAATGTGTAGAGTGAGTGTGCACATGAGCATTGAATGTTCGCTCACCTCCTGTCCAAAGATTCATCCCCATTTACACGTAGTTGACGTTCGGTTTCCGGATGCCGGCGTTCGTGGACATGAGCGACTTTGGCAGCGACGCCGACGTCATCGACATCGCCTCCGTCGCGTCGATCGACTCCGTGCGCGACGAGTTCGAGACAATCACCAGCGACGTCCCAAGGATGATCAGCAACGAGCCGCCGATCGTGAAGTACCCAGGCACAACGTCGACACCAGCAACGACACCGAGCATACTCGCCAGGATCGGCTCCATCAGCATCACCACCGAGACCACAATCGGATCGAAATACTTCATCACGCTCAAGTACCCGAGCGTGCCGATGAGCGTGCAGACCACGACAATGTACATTTCCGTGAGGATGCGCGTCGAGCGGACCCAGCCAAAGAGTCCGATCGTGTCATCCGTCGAAAACTCGAACGGGATCTCGAGAATCGAGAAAATTGGAAAGTGCAGCAGCCCGGACACCAAGAACACGCCCGTCAGCAGCACCGACACGTTCATTTCCGTGCGCAGCTTCTTCGCAGTGATCAAGTAAAACACTCCGCCGATGGCGCCAAGCAGCGCGACCAGATCTCCCGCCAACGTGACGTCTGCAATTGCCGAAGAGGCTCCGGTTATCGGAGAGTGGTCCAGCGTTGTGATTGTCCCGCCAATGATGCCGATCCCAGTGCCCAGCCCTTCAAACTGCGACACGTACTGACCGAGCAGGAGACGTCCGATGACCATGATCAGCGAGTGGCAGTTATTGAAAATGTACGCGTGCCCGATGGAGGTATGGTTGAGCGCCCACAAGAACGTCATCATAAACAGCGAGTACGACAGCGAGCACGAGAGGAACAGGAACATATTCCGAGTCGTCAGGCGAGGAAAGCCGTCGTCGAAGATCGACCACGCGGCAAACGGCAGAAATACCAAGACCGACGCAATCGAGCGCCAGAACAGCTTCATGAACGGGTCTACGCCTGTCTGCAAGTCGAGCGCTGGGCCGAGAGACGAGATCGTCAGAAGCGACGCGAACAGTAGAAGGTACCCCACGACAGGAACTTGGCGCTTGACGCGGATTTGCAGCTCTAATGCGCCGTTCTTCAGCTCCAGCGTTTCCACCGCAACGCCCTTCACATCCGTCGGCAACGACGATAACCTGCGCAGGAGGCTCGGACGCTTGAAGTCGCTCTCACTTTCAGGAACTGCGAGCACGAATTGCTGGGATTCGCCTCGCACACGGGTCGTCTGCGGCAGTTCGATCAGATACGCTTTCTTCGCCGTCGTCATTGGCGTCAGCACGTCGTCGTTTTCTCCTTCTTCGATTCCCAACGGGTCGAAAGGAATAGACAGCACGAACGAGTCTTCGGCTTGCTCCAAGAACGAGCTTTTCCTGCGCTTGATCTTCATCGAGGGGCTCGATGGGTGGCGCGAGTGCGGGGAGTTTGGATTCAGCAGCGGCGTGCTTTCGTCCATCTGCTCTTCCAGCTCTTGGAGCTGGTTCACGCCAACGACAAAGCCTTCAAACACGCTGCCGCGGCGGTGCGAGTCCACCATTCGAAGCGTCGAGTCATCGTCAGCGGCGGAAACAGCGAGGAACACGTTCTTACCCGAGTGCGGCACAGCACTCGAGTCCGAGGATCCTCCAATGTCCTTTGCAACGAACACCGGCCATGGCGACAGGTACGACATGAGGTCATTCTCGACAATTCGGTCGTACTGCTCCTGCGTTTCAATGCTGAGCCACACGTTGCCTGCTGTATCCACGTACTTCAACCCGTACGACGGACGCAACACGTTCAAGGCTTCCGCGAGCGAGAACTTTGGTTTCTCGTACGCCAGCATCTCCAACGCCGCGAAGATCCGCCCCGTCGTCAAAAAAAGACCCGCGTCAACCGCGTCGTATTGCTTGAGTCCGCGTCCAATGCGTCGAATGTTGCTGGACTGTCCGAACTGCACTTTGCCCGCCGTGTCCGGCAAACCTTTGAGCTTCTTCGTGTCCGAGTCGACGAGCACACACGCGACGCAGTCTTCGAGGTCGAACGACGCAAGACGCATCAAAATCGCCTTGTCAAAAACGTGGTCCGCCGTGTGGATCAGGAAAGGCTTCGTGAACATCTCGCGCGCCGAGAGCAGCGTGCGCGCGTGCCCGTACGGCGTCTCTTCGCCGAGATTCAGAAACTCGATCTTCATCTTGTGATACAAGAACGAGTCCTTCACGTGCTCCATGATCTCGTGGCCGTAGTACGAGATGATGATCACCACACGCTCCATGCCAGCGACGAAGAGTTGCGCCAAGATGTGCTCAATCAGCGTGTACTCTCCCAGCTGGATCAAACACTTTGGCGTATCCGAGCCTTCGAGGCACATCGTGCTGGACGCAGCCGTGATGAGCACCTCACGCACCGCTGAGCGCCCACTGTCTTCGTCCGGAGACTTGCCGACCGCTTCGAACGGCACTTCCTGCCCGCGGTTTACGACGACGCCCTGCATGTCGACAGCATCTTCGGACTGCATGCCCCTGACGAGGTCACCCTCCGGTATCCGCGCGATCTGGCTGAGCTTGTGCAAGTCCAGCGCGTACACGTTCGACGGCACCTCCGTGTCGATCTTGAGCTTCTCGCGACCGGGCTTCATCATCGTGCTCGTTGCGGTTGGATCCGATCGATCTTTTTTCTCAACTGATTAATGCTGGGACAAAAGACAAAACGGGAGGCTGGACGGAGGACGAGGGGTCTTGCGGATCAGTTCTTCATGCAGCAGCAGCGACTAGAGAGCAGCAGCTGTAGAGCGATGGGGAGAGAGAGAGCAAGAGAGAGGAAGCGCGCGTGGCCGTCGACTCCAAGGAGGTGGAGATGGCGCCGCTCGCAGCTTCGGCTGGTTTCTGTGGTGGGAACGAAAATGCGCTTTTTGGAATTGGTTTCGGATTTTTCCAGTTTTGGTTGCACAGAATTGAATTGCGCAAAGGCAGCAATTCATTGAATGCGTTTTGTTGAAGTCAGCAATTATGTTTTCAATTCATTTTCTAAGATGCGCAATTCATTGCGGAAATCATCAATCAATTCCGCTCAAAGGCAAAAAATCAAAAGCGCAACAACCGCGCGAAATTGATCAAATTGAGCAACATGCAGCCGTGCGGCGTACAGTAATGCGGAGAAGCTCGGCGGTTGCAAGAGACACTTCATGTGGTAGTAAGCAAGCGCATATTGCATATTGGTATGGACACGCTCCAGGAGCTCGTCGCGCTGGCACGAGAGCTGGTCAGTTTGCCTCCGTTACACAACCCGCATTTTTGTTATTGATGTGGTACAGTGAACCCACGGTAATGGCAAGCACCGAAGCGTCGCGCCTGTTCGAGACCGACCAACGTCAGCAGCGCCGCATGGATGCCACCACCACTTGAAGCTATCTATCTACCTTTAACAGAACGCAGTGCGGCGCCTGCGCAAGCGAGTTGTCGAGAGGTAAATACGACGAGTGAGAGTGCGCCATCTGTGTCTGCGCAAGCATGGACGAGCCGTCTCAAGTGGCTGCGGCGCCTCGTGACGCGCGCGCTGGATGTCGACCGCGATGTGTTTGACGCGATCCTGACGTCCAAGCCTCGTCGCGCAAGCTTTCGCGGTGCTGGAAACCATGCTGAGGTATGTGTGCGTTTGTGTGTATATCTGGGAAAGAGCACACTCGTCATGCTAGTCGGCTCTTCTGACGTACTGCTGCGTAAATGCTCATGGCTAGACGCTGAATGTTGGTGCCGCTCCGGGCAACATCCTTAAAAGCTTCTTCCAGCCTG
Organism: Globisporangium viniferum; assembly: GCA_023333705.1. Lineage (NCBI taxonomy): Eukaryota > Oomycota > Peronosporomycetes > Pythiales > Pythiaceae > Globisporangium > Globisporangium viniferum. Next base: position 13,801 of record JAASFI010000762.1, on the reverse strand, counting down.
ACGCGGAGGCAGGGAGCATCTTATTCTTCTACCTCTCGCACGAGGAGTACGAGGTGGAAGGTGCGTTGCAAGCCATGAGTCTCTTCGTTTACTGTGTATTCTCTGATGGTATGCACGGCGGGTGTATTTACATGCAAACAGAGGACGTGGAGGAAGAAGTCGAGGTCGTGCGTGAGGAAAAGGCGCCAGGTAAACGTTCGCGTTTCTTTGACTGATAACGCTAACGCTTGCACAGTGCTTTGTGTGCCTCACTGTGCTCACCTGTGCTGTGTGCGCAAATGCGATGTGTCCCCGCAGATCCAGTAGCAGCAGCAACGGATGCAGTAGATGGAGCCGCTGCTCCTGCAGCAACTGCAGAGCTGACCGACGAGCAGCTCTTTCTTGAGGCTGTCGCACCGCAGCAGACGGTCGAAAAGGTGAAAAAGATCACAAAGCGGACGCGAGTCGAGGTGAAGCAGGTCTGCAACGTGTACATGAACATCCTGCCGTCGGACTCGATGGATGCGACGAGCGTCTTCCTCATCAAAGTCGCTGCAGGACCGATCACGATCCAAGTGAGTGCGAGCGACACCCACGAGAGAATTCACCACGCGAACGTTGAGATTGGCTGCTCAACGGGGGACCTACTGTCAAACCTGGAGGGCATTATCTGCCACGTGGTCATACCATTGCTGGACTCTCAGTTGTCGCATGATAACAACAACAATAATGGCAATGCGGCGGACATGGACGACCCAAGTGCTGTCAATGGAGGTGTGGCGCTTCACCAAGCGCTGAAAGTGATCGATGCTGTGCGCAACGAATTCAAGAGCAACCTGGTGAAGTTCTCGTCTCAAATCACGAACGCGATCCAGCAGATCCAGGGCGACATCCACCTCAACATCCCAGATGTTGTGATTACCAAGCCAGAGTCGCACTTGGACGATTACGAGCTGATCAACACCCTCGGACAAGCGCTCGAGGAATGGTCCAAGAGCGTTGCGAATGTCGTCGACCAAGAGACGCGCAAGACGCCAAAGCGCAAGGGACCGCTCGCTGAAATCGAATTTTGGCGCGAGCGAAACGCGACGTTGAGTACGATCTACGAGCAGATCAACATGGCGAGCGTGCAAAAGATGATTAAGCTCCTAGAACTTGTCGAGGCGAGCATGCTGCTCACGTTCAAGTACCACTTCTCGGAGCTGAGCAAGCTCTACATTGAGGCAAAGGACAACGTCAAGTTCCTCACTACGCTCGAGCGCCACTTCAAGAACATTGCGAGTGGCTCGTTCACGACCATCGCGGACACGCTTCCGTCAATGATGAACGCGATCCGCATGGTGTGGATCATTTCTCGCCACTACAACACGGACGAGCGCATGGTGCCGCTCATGGAGCGAATCGCGTCCGAGATCGCCGACAAAGTCGCAGTCGAGATCAACATCCACACGATCTTGCGCAAGAGCCCCGAGAACGCGCTCCACGCGATCGAAGAGGCGAAGATGGTGCTCGAGCTGTGGCACTCGACGTACATGAAAGTGCGGGAGCGCATTGAAGCGAGCGGCACGGACCACCGGTGGGAGTTTGACAGGAAGCGGCTTTTCGAACAGACCAACTACATGGCGAAGATCTGCGAGAACCTGCAGGAAGTCGCGACTGTGCTGGACCAGTTCAACAAGTTCTTGGGACCCGAACTCAAGTCTGTCACGGGCGACTCGCAGGGCATTGACGAAGTGATTGCACGCGTCGACAGTCTCATCGCGCCGTTCGAGAGCGTCCCATTTAAGATCTTTGACCGCGGGTACAAGACCAGCTGGGAGAGCGTGATGGTGCAGTTCCGCGACAAAGTGTGCGAGATCGAGAACATGACGCGCAAGTTCATCGACACGTCGTTCCAGAAGCTTCGCTCTGCCGAAGGTGCATTCGACTTGCTGCAGAACTTCCAGAATATCCAGTCGCGCGAGTCCATCAACAAGCAAATGATGGAGAAGTACAAGGATATCCTGATGCAGTACACGAAAGAGCTCGAGAAGCTGGACGAACAGTTCCAGAAGTACAAGCACCGACCACCCGTGTTCCGCAACCACCCGCCGGTCGCTGGTGCGATCAGCTGGGCTCGAGCACTGTACTTGCGAGCAAAGAAGCCGATTTTACGCTTTCGTGCGATGAACGATCTCTTGAAGAGCCCTCTTGGAGAGGAAGTCAAGGAGAAGTACCTGGTGTTTGCCAGATCAGTCGACGCCTACATCAAGCAGCTGCACAAGGACTGGCGAGACAAAGTCCCAGCGTTGACGAACGAGTGTCTCAAGCAATCGATCCTTGGACCAAAGCTTATCGAGGCGGGGAAGTCTGACACTGGCGTGATGACCTACAAGCTTCAGCCGCCTCCGTACTACTCGAACTTTGCGCCTGAGCTGACGCTGATCATCAAAGAAGCCAAGTTTCTCGATCGACTCGGGTTTGATATTCCAGAAGAGGCGCTAAACGTGACGCTGCAAGAAGACAAGTACCATCAGTACGTGCAAGAGCTCACTCTGATGCTCCGACAGTACGACACGCTGCTCGCAGAGCTCACGCCCGTGGAGACCCATCTGCTGAAAGCCCAACTGAAAGATCTTGAAGACGTGCTTCGAGTTGGGTTCTCGCCGCTGAACTGGAACTCGCAGCGGGTCATGAGCTTCATCGAGAGCTGCAACAAGTCCCTCAACCAATTCGCAAATCTCGTCAGCCAGATTCACAAAAGCAGCAAGATGGTGGAAGAGATCGTTTTAGGTATTGAGAGCACGTTACTGATCAAGATTGACGACTTTGAAGAGGGCATCGTGACGGAAGTAGGCGAGTTCTACGAGCTCGTCGAACGGAATCGCATGCAGCGCATCGAAGAGCTGGTGCAGAGCTACCGCTCGATCGGCCCGCTGCTGATCAAAGTGGAAGAAATCGTCGCGGGCGTGAACACTGGCACAAGCCCAAAGATGGCGACGTACTACATGTACTGGGAACGCCGCATCTTCAACGCGATCACGAAGATGATTATCTCGTCCATGACGACGTTCCAGGCGCTCTTGAATGTACACACGAAAGATCTCAGCAGTGCGAGCAACGTCATGGGCATGTCCACAGGAAGCGGACTCGGTGGTGGGAACCGGAATCGATCGGAAGAAGTAAGCAAACTGAAGCGTCCACCGCTCTGTAAAGTGAAGGCGACGATGAATGGCAAGGACATTGTCGTCACACCCTCGCTCTCAGACATGTACAAGTACCTGAGCAAGTCGGTGAAGCACATTGTCGAGAGCGCGAAGGCGTTCATTCGGTGGATGCACGGCACATGTCGCGAAACCGAGCCGTTGATTGTGAGCGAAGACGAAGAGCCCATCACGTTCACGTTCTACTCGGACATCTCGCAGAACCCGTATGTGATCAAGATGACGCTGTCGCTAAACCAAGAGATCCACAAAGTGTTCAACATTGTGAACAGGTACTTGGACAGCTGGCGGCGCTACGACACAGTGTACAACTTATGGAACACGAAACGACGCAGCGCACTGGAAAAACTCGCAGACAAGAAGCCACCGTGCGTGTACTTTGACACGCGCATGGCGCAGTACACGTGCTTGGCGGAGTCAGTTCGCAACCAGCCGACCGAGAAAGACACGGATTTCCTGCAGATCAACTGTCTTCCCGTCGCGATCGCGATCGCCAAGCAAGCCGAGATGTGGAAGGACGACTACGGGAAGATTCTGTACGATCTCTCCAACAAGAAGCTGCTGACGATCAGTGCGTCCATGGATCAGTTGGAGAACGAGCTCGAGGCGACCCCAGAAGACTTGGAGTCGCTCAAGAAGGTGCTCAATGTCGTCGCGAGCATCGGTGACATGAGCATGGAGGTTGAGTTGGAGTACGTGGACATCATGGAGCGCTATCGGACGCTGCAAACGTACGGCATTCCCGTCGAGCAGGTCGAGGCGGAGCGAGCTTTTTCGCTTGAGAAGCGGTGGCGGGAGCTGTTCATTTCGTCAAAGACGAAAGATCTGCGGCTCGTGAAAGTGAAAGACCAGTTCCGAGGCGTGACGAAGCAAGACGCGGTCTCGTTTGCGGAAGAGTGTAAGCAGATGAAGAAAGAGTACTACGAAGGCGGTCCGGCGACCAGTGCGTCCGACCTCGACGCGGGACTAGACCTTCTCTCGGACTTCCAGAAACGATTGACGATGTTCAAGACGAAAAGGCAGCAACTCGCAAACGCAGAGAACTTGTTCGCGCTCTCGATCACGTCGTACCCAGAGCTCCAAGAGCTCCAGGAAGCGCTGGAGAAGCAGAACCAGATCTATTCGCTGTACACCGAGGAGAAAGAGTTTATCAGCAACTTGGCCGGCATGCTCTGGGTCGAGCTCGATGTGCCAGCGATGAACAAAGGCATCGACGAGCTCGAGAAGAAGTGCCGCAAGTTCCCGAAAGAGCTGAAAGCGATGTCGACTTTCATCGAAGTCGAGAAGCAGATCGTCGCTTTCAAGGACAGTATTCCATTGATCCAGAGTTTGAAGAATGACGCGATGAAGCCGCGCCACTGGGAAGAATTGATGGCAGTGACGAAAGTGCGCTTTGAGATGAACTTGAAGACGTTTACGCTGGGCAACTTGTTTGCGATGAAGTTGCATCGCTTCTCTGCAGAGATTGGCGAGATCGTGAATGCCGCCATGCAGGAGCAGAAGATCGAGCAAGAGATCCTGAAAATCGAGGACTCGTGGGCGAAAGCCGTTCTCGAACTTGTCAAGTACAAGAAGAACGGCACGGACCGCGGCTGGGTGCTCCGAGCCGCAGACGAGCTCAAGATCACGCTCGAAGATCACATGCTGAACCTGCAGACCATGTCGGGATCGCGGTTCATCTCGAGTTTCGCTGAGCGTGTGCGCAAGTGGGAGAAGAAGCTCAGCGTCGTGAACGAGTGCTTGGACATCTGGTTTGTCGTGCAGCGCAAGTGGATGTACCTGGAGAGCATCTTTGTCGGTGCGGAGGATATCCGCCAGCAGCTTCCCGAAGAGGCGAAGAAGTTTGATGCGATCGACAAAGCGTGGAAGACGATCATGGCTGCGACGTACAAGAACGCAAACGCAGTCGACGCGTGCACAGCGGAGAACCGCGTGGAGACGCTCCAGAGTCTCTCTGAGCGACTCGACAAGTGCCAGAAGTCGCTGAGCGACTACCTCGATACGAAGCGCAACTCGTTTCCTCGGTTCTTCTTCATCTCAGATGATGAATTGCTCAGCGTGCTCGGTTCTTCCGATCCAACGTCGATCCAGGTACACATGCTCAAGCTCTTTGACAATGTCAAGCTGCTCATGTTTGTGCGCAACAACAAGAACGTGAGCGCCATGGAGAGTTCCGAGGGCGAGGGGTTCACGTTCCGCACGTTCTCGAATGTCGAAGGACCCGTCGAGACGTGGATGACGGGTGTGGAGGACGAAATGCGCGCCACGCTCCAGCGCATCGCGAAAGAAGGAGTGTTCCAGTACGCGCGCATGGACCGAACCAAGTGGCTCGAAGAGGTCATGGGCATGGTTGGGCTCGTGGGCAGCCAGATCTGGTGGACCTGGGAGGTCGAAGACGTGTTCCGACGCGTGAAAGCGGGTAACAAGTACGCGATGAAAGAGCTCGAAGTGAAGCTGACGACCCAGCTAAACGAGCTCGTGCGCCGTGTGCGCGAGCCGCTGGACAAACTGACGCGCAAGAAAGTGAACACGCTGCTGATCATCGACGTCCACGCGCGCGACATTGTCGACTCGTTCGTTCGCGACAGTATTCTTCACGAGAAGGAGTTTGCGTGGGAGTCGCAGCTGCGCTTCTACTGGAAGAAAGACATCGACGACGTCGTGATCAGTCAATGCACGGGCAACTTTCGCTACGGCTACGAGTACATGGGGCTGAACGGGCGATTGGTGATCACGCCATTGACCGATCGATGCTACATGACGCTCACCCAGGCACTCACGTTCAAGCTCGGCGGCTCCCCCGCTGGACCAGCAGGTACAGGTAAGACCGAGACTGTGAAAGATCTGGCAAAGTCGCTCGCACTGCCTTGCTACGTGATCAACTGCGGCGAAGGTCTCGACTACAAGGCGATGGGCAGCATCTTCTCTGGCTTGGTGCAGGTCGGCGCGTGGGGGTGCTTTGACGAGTTCAATCGCATCAATATCGAAGTGCTCTCCGTGGTCTCCGCGCAGTTGCGTGCGATCCAGAATGCGCTCAACTACGACAAACCGACGTGCGACATCGGCTTTGGGACTGAGATCGCGATCCACCGCACTGCTGGATTTGCAACGTGCGGGTTCTTCATCACAATGAACCCGGGCTATGCGGGGCGAACGGAACTCCCGGACAACCTCAAGGCGCTGTTCCGCCCCGTGACGATGATCGCGCCGGACTTGCTTCAGATTTGCCAGATCATGCTGTTTTCCGAAGGCTTCGAGAACGCCGTCGCGCTCGCGAAGAAGATGACTGTGCTCTACAAACTCTCGCGCGAGCAGTTGTCCAAGCAGTACCACTACGATTTCGGTCTACGAGCGCTCAAGAGTGTGCTCGTGATGGCGGGCTCGCTCAAGCGAGAGTACAGCTCCATGAGCGAGGACCTTGTGCTCATGCGTGCGCTTCGAGACAGTAACATGCCCAAATTCGTGTTTGAAGATGTGCCACTTTTCCACGGACTCATCAATGACCTGTTCCCAGGCTTGGACTGCCCTCGCGTCGGGTACGCGGCACTGAATGACGCGATTGAGAAAGAGCTGGAGGCGGGCGAGTACATCACGATGGACACGAAAGTGTACAGCGAGCAGGTCGATAAGATCATCCAAATGTACGAGACCATGCTGGTGCGTCACACGACGATGATCGTCGGCCCTACGGGCGGTGGCAAGACGCTGGTGCTCAACACGCTCGCAGCGGCGTCGAAAGCAGCGCTCGATGAGATCGTCAAGATCTTTGTGTTGAACCCAAAGGCGCAGCCGATCGCGGAGCTCTACGGCACGATGGACCCCGTCACGCGCGACTGGACGGACGGCGTGCTCTCGAAATTGTTTCGCGAACTGAACCAGCCTCTCCCCCAGGGGAGAGAGAATGAGAAGCGATGGCTCATTTACGATGGCGACGTGGACGCAGTCTGGGTCGAGAACATGAACAGTGTCATGGACGACAACAAGCTGCTCACGCTACCAAACGGTGAGCGCATTCGCCTGCAGAGCCACTGCTCGATGATCTGCGAGACTTTCGACTTGCAATACGCGTCTCCAGCGACCATCAGTCGCTGTGGCATGGTTTGGGTCGATCCGAAGAACTTAGGCTACCGACCATACTACGAGCGCTGGCTGAAAAAGAAATACCCTCTGAGTGCTGCGATCGCCAGTGGGGGAGCTGCAGGAGAAGGGGCTGCGATCGCACCGCCGCCGCTCGAGCGCGCGCTTTTGCTCGACCTTTTCGACAAATACGTACCGAAGAGCATCGATTTCATCCTCGAAGGCGTGCTCACCAAGGACGAGATCGTCGCCAAGTGCCAGCAAGTGATCCCGATCAGCAAGATGGAGATGTGCAAGCAGCTCGCGAACGCGCTCGACTCGTTCCTTCCGACTGAGGGGCTCGACCCGACGAGCGACCGCAGTGACATTGAAGGCATCTTTGTGTTCAGCATGGTCTGGTCGCTCGGCGCTGCTTTATTGGGGAGCAGCCGTCCTCGCTTCGACGAGTTTATCAAGAAGATCGCCGAGTGCTCGCTGCCAACGACGAGTCTGTACCAGAACTTTTACAACGTCGAGGCCCACAAGTGGCAAGCTTGGGAGTCCCGGGTAGTCCCATACGTCGAGCCTGCGCCGTTCAATTTCTCGCACGTGTTTGTGCCCACGACGGACTCGGTTCTCTACAGCTTCATCCTGTCAAGCTGCATGAAAACCGAAAAGCCGATCCTTTTTGTCGGCGAGAGTGGCACTGCGAAGACTGTGACGATCCAGAGCTATCTCAAGGACCTGGACCAGCAGACCTGCTCAACACTCAACCTGAACTTTTCGAGTCGCACGAGCAGTTTGGATGTGCAGACGAACCTCCAGGCGAATGTGGACAAGCGCTCGGGAAAGATCTACGGCCCTCCTGCTGGTAAGAAGCTCATCATCTTTATCGACGACCTGAACATGCCCAAGGTCGATCTCTACGGCACGCAGCAGCCGATTGCACTGCTGCACTTTGTAATGAGTCGCGGGAGTATCTACGACCGCGGCAAGGAGCTTGACCTGAGGATCTTGAAGGATTTGCTGTTCATTGGTGCCATGGGACCCCCTGGTGGAGGTCGAAACCAAGTCGATCCTCGCTTTGTCGCGCAATTCAATGTGTACAACCTCACGCCGCCGACAAAAGAAGTGCTGAAGCAGATCTATGGCTCGATCGTCACGACGTACTTGCGGGATTTCAACGAAGACGTAAAGGACAAGGGCACAAAGATGACGGAAGCGTTGCTGCGGTTCTTTGAGTTTGTGGTCGAGAAGCTGCCACCGACGCCTTCCAAGTTCCACTACATTTTCAACCTGCGAGACCTGGGGCGTGTCTGTGAAGGCATCTGCATGGCGACGCCTGACAAATTCGACAAGGCCCAGGGCGTGGTGCGTCTCTGGAGGAACGAGATCAAGCGGATCTTCTGCGATCGACTCACAAGCGAAGCGGACAATACTGTGTGCGATGGCGCGATCGGCACGATCATCAAGGAGACTTTTGCGTCTGAAGCAGAGTATGCGATGGCAGATCCGATCATCTTTGGTGACTACGCAGACTGCATTGGTCGCATCACGGGTCAATCCACGGAAGATCCGCGGCTGTACCAGGACATGGACTCGTACAAGCGCATCAGGAGTATCTTTGACGAAGCCCTGGAGACGTACAATCTCGATAACAAACCTATGGCGCTCGTACTCTTTGAGATGGCGCTCGAGCATCTGTCGCGTATCCTGCGCATCATCCGGAATCCTTTGGGTCACGCGCTCTTGATCGGCGTTGGCGGTAGTGGCAAACAGAGTCTGTCGCGGCTTGCAGCGTTCACCGCGGGCTTTGACCTCTTCGAGATCTTCCTCACGCGCGGCTATGGCGAGAATGAATTTCGAGAGAACCTCAAGGATCTCTACCGCAAACTAGGGAAGAACAAAGTCGTGTTTCTGTTCACAGACGCGCATGCAGTCGAAGAGGGCTTTCTCGAGTTTATCAACAACATGCTCACGACTGGCATGGTGCCTGCGCTCTTTGAACAGGACGAAAAAGACGGACTCTCGTCCATGGTGCGCGACGAAGTCAAGGCGGCTGGGCTTGTTGAGACCAGCGAGAACTGCTGGAAGTTCTACATCAACCGCTGTCGCCAGAACCTGCACCTGGTCTTGGCGATGTCGCCCTCGGGGAGCACGTTGCGTACCCGATGCCGTAATTTCCCCGGGCTCGTGTCTGCGACGGTCATCGACTGGTTCTTCCCATGGCCCGAGGACGCACTGCGCAACGTCGCGCAGTATTTCCTCGCAGAAGAGACGATCCGCGAAGATTTCCGAGCCCAGGTGATCAACCACTTGGTGCATGCACACCTGCGTGTTGTCACGGTCGCACACCAATTCGCAGAAGAGCTCCGACGGTACTACTATGTGACGCCAAAGAACTACTTGGATCTGATCTCGAACTACCGACTGCAACTGAAGGAGAACAACCAGAAAGTGAGCGCTGGCATCTCGCGACTGAAGGGCGGGCTCACAAAGCTCAACGAGGCATCCCAGGCGGTTGACCGAATGCAAGCCGAGCTGAGCGAGAAGAAGATCATCGTCGACGAGAAGACGCTCGCGTGCGAAGCGCTCATCAAGACGATCGAAGAGAAGTCGAGCGTCGCGACAAAGCAGCAGGAAGTGGCGGCGGCAACGCAGATCTCGTGCGAAAAGGCGTCGGTACTCATCGCGAAAGAGAAAGAAGAAGCCGACATTGCGCTCTTAGAAGCGCTCCCAGCTGTCGAAGCCGCTGCGTCTGCGCTGCAGGACCTGTCAAAAGCCGATCTGACAGAGATCAAGTCCTTCGCATCACCCCCGCCACTTGTCATGTCCGTGTGCATGTGTGTGCTCATCCTGAAACCTACGGGCCAAGAGCTTGATCTTGACTGGAAAGGCGCAAAGGTGATGCTAAGTAATCCAAACTTGCTGGGTTTGCTCAAGGAGTACGAGAAGGACAAGATCTCGTCCAAGATGATCACAAAGATCAAGACGTTCTTCAAGAACCCGGACCTGAACGTGGAAAACATGAAGTCGATCTCCAAAGCTGGTGCGGGACTGCTCATCTGGCTGGTCGCGATCGTGAAATACTACGATGTTGCGAAAAACGTTGAGCCGCTCAAGCAGAAAGTCAAGGCGATGGAGAAAGAGCAGGCTGTGAAGGAACAGGAGCTCGCGGATTTAACCGAGACGCTGCAACGCCTCAAGACCGAGCTGGACACGCTCTCAAAGCAATTCCAAGAGGCAAACTCGGAGCTGCAGGGTCTGAAAACCCAGGCCGACCAGATGCAGAAGCGGCTCGCTGCGGCAAGCAAGCTGCTCGCAGGGCTCGCGTCCGAGAAAGGTCGCTGGACAAAAGATGTCGACAATCTGAAGCTGCAGGGCGAGCGACTGATCGGTGATTGTTTATTGACCGCGAGTTTCCTGAGCTATGCTGGCGCGTTCAGCTTCGACTACCGCACGCAGCTGATCTACCAGGACTTTTACAGCGACATTGCCTCGCGGCAGCTCCCCGTGACCGATCCGTTCCGACTCGAGAGCTCGCTCACGAACGACTCGACGATGCAGAAATGGGTGTCCGAGGGGCTCCCTGCAGACGAGCACTCGGTGCAAAACGGTATTCTGACGACGAAAGCCAGTCGGTTCCCGCTGTGCATCGACCCGCAGCAGCAGGCAGTGAACTGGATCAAGAAGAAAGAAGAGAAGAACAACTTGACGATCAAGACGCTGAGCGACTCGGATTTCATGAAGCACTTGGAGCTCGCGATCCAGTTTGGCAACCCGTTCCTTTTTGAGAGCGTCGACGAGGAGCTCGACCCGATTCTCGACCCGGTGCTCGAGAAGAGCACGTTCATGGAAGGCTCGCAGCGGTTCATCAAACTGGGTGACAAGAATGTCGAGTGGGATCCGAACTTCCGGCTGTACTTCACGTCGAAGCTCGCGAATCCGCACTACTCGCCCGAGGTCATGGGCAAAACGATGATCGTGAACTACAGCGTCACGCAGGGTGGGCTCGCCAACCAGCTGCTGAACGTTGTCGTCGGTCATGAGCGGCCTGATCTTGAAGAGCAGTATCGAGACTTGGTGACTGAAATGTCGGAGAACACGCAGATGATCGTCGAGCTCGAAGACACTTTGCTGCGAGAGCTGTCGAACAGTACCGGCAACATCCTGGATAACGAAGAGCTCATTGCGACGTTAGACGAGACGAAGAACAAGGCGACAGAGATTGGTACGAAGCTCGAACTCTCGAGCTTCACGAAAGACGAGATCACGAAAGCGCGCGCAGTGTACACGCCCGTGGCGGTCCGCGGCTCGATCATGTATTTTGCCATGTCGGCGCTCTCAACGATCATGAAGATGTACGAGATCTCGCTCGCGTCGTTCCTAAATGTGTTCCACAACTCGCTCGACAACGCGAAGCGCGACGTCGTGCTCGAGAAGCGGCTGCGGTTCATGATCCAGTCGATCACCGAGATGATGTACGACTACACGTGCACGGGCATCTTTGAGCGCCACAAGCTCATGTTCTCGTTCCAGATGACGTGCATGATCATGACGTCGGCGGGCGAGCTCAACCGCGCCGAGCTCGATTTCTTCCTCAAGGGCGACACGTCGCTCGACGCTGCGTCGCAGCACAAGCCAGAGTCGCTCACGTGGATGTCCATGGCCGGATGGAAAGACCTCCTGTGTCTGAGCAAGCTGAATGAGAGCTTCAGCACACTGCTGCAGGATTTTACTGCCAACATGGGCAAGTGGAAAAAGTGGTACGACCTTGAGGCACCGGAAGCGAGCGCGTTGCCCTGCGTGTACTCGGACAAGCTCTCGAGTCTGCAGAAGTTGCTGATGTTCCGCTGTTTCCATCAAGACCGCGTCTACAATGCGATGAAGCTCTTCGTGATCAGTGTGATGAGCGAGAAGTACGTGCAGCCTCCCGTGCTTGACTACGCACGCATTTACAACCAGAGCGCGGCGACGTCCCCGATTGTGTGTATCCTAAGCCCCGGAGCTGATCCGCAGAGCGATATCCAGACTTTGGGAGAGGAGCTAGGATTCTCAGGCCATCGCTTCAAGTTCCTAGCGCTCGGACAGGGCCAGGGACCGCTTGCTGAGCAAATGCTTGAGGCAGGGTACACGCGCGGCCACTGGGTGCTGCTGCAAAACTGCCACCTGCTCGCGAGTTGGCTGCGCACGCTTGAGAAAATGCTGCTCGCGATGCACAAACCGCACAAAGACTTCCGGCTTTGGCTGACCACGGAGCCCACGGACCGGTTCCCACTCGGTATCCTGCAGCGATCCCTGAAAGTCGTGACTGAGCCGCCCGATGGACTCAAGCAAAACATGCGAAGCCTGTACTCGAAGCTGGACCAGTCCATGCTGGAAGAGTGTCCGCACGAAGCGTTTCGGAGCGTGGTCTACGTGCTCTGCTTCTTGCACGCAGTGGTGCTCGAGCGCAGGAAGTACGGTAAGATCGGGTGGAACGTGAGCTACGATTTCAACGAGTCGGACTTCAACATCTCGCGAAAGCTGCTGAGTTTGTACCTCTACAAGGCGTACGTCGATGGCGACGAGCAGCTGCCCTGGGGATCGCTCAAGTACCTGATCGGCGACGCGATGTACGGCGGTCGTGTCAGCGACGACTACGATCGCCGCATCCTCACGACGTACCTGTCCGAGTACATGGGCGACTTCCTCTTTGATGACTGCCAGACTTTCTACTTTAGTCAGTCTGGCTTTGACTATTGTGTGCCCGCCGCGAAAGGCGACTTGGAAGTGTACCTGCAGATGGTCGAGACGCTGCCGCTCACAAACAGTCCCGCAGTGTTTGGGCTGCACCCGAACGCCGAGATCGGGTACTACACCAACATGAGCAAGTCGGTCTGGAGGGACCTAATTAGTCTGCAGCCGCGATCTGCGCAGTCGGGGGCCGGGATCTCGCGCGAAGAGTACATTGGCAACGTGGCAAGCGACATCCAGTCCAAGGTGCCCGAACAAATCGACGTCGATTTGATCCGAAAACGACTGGGCGGCACGCCGACGCCGACTCAAGTGGTGTTTCTCCAGGAGTTGGATCGATGGAACATGCTCACTACAAAGATGACGTCGTCTCTGAGCGACCTGCAGAAGGCGTTAATTGGTGAGATCGGCATGAGTGACGAGCTCGATGCAGTGGGGAATGCGCTCTACGATGGCTTCTTGCCAAACATGTGGCGATCGCTGTGTCCAAAGACTGAGAAACCGCTGGGAAGCTGGATGGAACACTTCATGCTGCGCTACTCGCAGTACATGAACTGGATCGAGCACGGCGACCCGAAAGTGATGTGGCTCTCGGGGCTGGGCATTCCCGAGTCGTACCTCACTGCGATGATGCAGGCGACGTGTCGAGCCAAGAACTGGCCGCTCGACAAGTCGACGCTCTACACGAAAGTGACGACGTACACTGACGCCAGCCAGATTGAAGAGAAGCTCGAGATGGGCTGCTACGTGAGCGGGCTGTACCTCGAAGGCGCGTCGTGGGACCTCGCGAAAAGCTGCCTGGCAGCGCAGCACCCGAAGAAGCTCAT
>JAASFI010000761.1:0-17933 GCA_023333705.1 Globisporangium viniferum | reverse complement strand
GGGGGGGGGGGGGGGGGGGGGGGGGGGGGGGGGGGGGGGGGGCTGGACTGGACTGGAGACCGGAGATCAGCAGGTCTGGAGAGTGGGGGACTAGATTAGCCCCACTCATGGTCGTCTAGGTCGCAGTCACTGCAGCGCCCGTGACCGCCACTTTGCACTCGGCGATCAGGTCCTCCATCGCTAGAGAAGTGGAAGACGACGACGCGGCGAGCGGCGCCACTGCCGCAGACGACGTCGACAAGCGGCTCATCGACGCGTCCTTCTCTCCTGCTGCTGCTGTTGCTGCTACTTCCGAGCTCGACGAGCCCGAACCGGAAGACGCCGGCTGCGGAGACTGCTGCTGGTGGCTGTGATCCTCTCGGTTGAAGTAGACGATCACCGCGCTCACGTTGTCCGTCGAGCCGATGCTGATCGCGTGCGACACGAGCTCCTCGCACGCGTGCTGCACGTGGCCGTGCATCGCGAGCTTCTTGCGCACAAAGTCCACCACCTGCTGCGGACTCATGACGTCAAAGAGCCCGTCGCACGCCAGCACGATGAACTCGTCGTGCTTGGAGATCTCGTGCTCGACGATCTCGGGCGTCGCGATCACGAGGTCGCCGTTGAAGCGGTCCTTGAACTCGCCCTTACCCGTCTTGAAGTCGTTGTCGCCGAACGCGCGCGAGACGCCCAAGAACCCAAAGATGCGGCCCTCCGAGATCTTCCCGTTGGCCGCGAGGATGCGCTCGCGCTCGCCGGGCGAGTTGGGCGTGTGCAGCGGACAGTAGTTGAGCGCCTTGCCGCCGCGCGTGCACAGCACGGCCTGCGAGTCGCCCACGGACGCGACGATCGCGGTCGAGCCGCGGATGAGCACCGACACCGCGGTGGACCCGGACTCCATCTGCTTCTGGAAGATCACGTCGTCGGCCTCGACGAACGCGTCAGCGAGACAGCTCTTCATATCGCGCGGCGAGTTGCGCATGTGCTCAAAGATGGCGCCGTGCAGCTCCTGCGAGAGGAACTCGGCCACGCGCGCGCCGCCGTGGCCGTCGTACACGCCAAAGAACGCGACCACGTCGTCCAGGATGCGATCGCTCGTGCACACGTAGCGGTCCTCGTTCTGCTTGCGCTGCCCTTTGTCCGAGAACGCGCCGAAGCGCAGCCGCAGCTCGGGAAAGCTCTGGCCGGAGTGCTGCAGCACTTGCGTGCGCTCCGAGTCGCTGGCGGTCGTCGCGGTCGAGAAAACGCTGCCCGAGGGCGACTCGGGCGAGCAACTCGAGAGCTCGATCTGCTGGGCGAGCGCGTCCCGGTCCTGGGACTGCTGCGTGTTCAAGTGCGAGTGCTCGAGCACCATGCCGCGCTCGCCAAAGATGCTGAAGACGTCGCGGTGGCTGCCGCTGGCGTCCTGCTGCTTGCTGTGCTGCAGCAGCAGCTGGCTGAGGCTCAGGCGCGGGCGCGCGCTCGCGGCGTCGTTGTCGGCGGTGGTGGCACTCGGTCGCAGCGCCATGTGCTCATCTCGGGACTGCTGGCAGCCCATATACTATCTACTGAGTGGGTTGAGGTGGTGCTGCTGCTGGGAGGGGGAGCTTGGTGCTGGTTGCTGGGTGACTGCTACACACAGGATGCAAGTTGCAAGCGTTTTAAATAAGGTTAGCAAACTATATAGCAAGGCAAGCAAGGAAGCAAGACAAGCAAGAGCGAGAGGACACATGACGTGGCTGCACAAATGTGTGTTGAGTGTTTTGGAACAACACGCAGCAGCCACTATCCTCCATTTCTTATCGTCACTCACTCAATCAATCGAACAAGCAGGCAAGCAAGTGCACTTACATGTATGGCTGGGACGGATGGCAAAATCTGTGACAGCTCGCTCGGCGGATGAATTGAACGGGTTGACTGAAAGCGCGCAAATGGGAAACTGCGGCGACAGCTTGCTTGTGTGTGTGTCTTGTTTGTTGCGCTTGCTTGTGTGTGGGTCGACGCAACAGTGTTGTTGCGAGTGCTGCTAAGAACGAAAGCAGCAGCACTTGCTTGCTTTGTCTGGAGTGTCGTTGCTGGGTGGTGGCGTTGCGGCGGCTTTTCGCACGCACGCTGGTGCGGATAATTAAAAAATAGCTTTTTTCCCGCTGCTCTTGCTTGCTAGGGGTGAAGTTGCGAAATGCGCTTGCGAGCGCATCGCTTCAGCCGGAAAAACAAGCAAAACAAGCGGACGGATGGGAGGAGCAGGCAGGCAAACACAAACAACAACAATAAAACCCGAGCCAAAACAATGCTGATATTTTCTCCTGGAGCGACAGGGCGGAAGTGGTGGCGTTTTGGGTTGTGGACTGGTCAAGCCAGACCCCAGACCCCTAGCCGATTTTCCGCCAATCACTCCGGATCTTCTTCACTCGGGAGACACACTGCTCTACAAGTGCACCAATCTGTCAGCCGCTGATTGGTCATACAGTACTGTAGCAGGTGGGCTCGCCCAGTCAAGTGTGCTGGCTTTACAAGGTTGCTTGTTGTTGCTTTTGCGCGCGCTTTTCCACAATGGGCAAAAAATCCCTTTGTGTGTGACTGGCCCCAAGTTGTTCAGCAAGCAAACAAGCGAGCAAGTGGACGGCAAGATGTTGTCGTCCGCTCGACCAACTGCGGGGACATCTGGTCGGGGGGCGAGCTGTACTGTATGGCTGGTGGCTCGGAGCGCAGCAGGACGCAAACAAGCAAGGCGATCCACAACGGACTTCGCTTGGCTCCAGCAGGAAAACGCGAAAAACGTCGCGAAAACACGACGAAAACCATGTCACCGGCACGAGCAGACGACTTTGTATCCTTCCTTCATTTCTCGCTGAGTTTGTTGAATAAAATGTGAAATGTGTCAAGTGTCAGCAAAGTGGAGCGAGGGGGAGCAGCGGAGTATCCCTACCCCTCTGCAGCATCCAAGGCATTTTGCTTCGACAACCAAGCGACCTCAAAGGTGTCGACGAAGCGAGCGATGGCCTTCACAAGATCAAGCAAAGGCTGCAACAAGCGCAACAATCAAATTGTCCAGGGATGGACGCATGTGATTTGATTGTGTCTTGCTCTCATTCACACACAGAATGGCTCGCATCACTCCTTCTCTTGTTTGGCACACATTTTGCAGTTTGTGACTCGGTCATTGATCAATGACTCAAAATCGGATAATTTTGCCCACGTTTTTGCTGGAGAAAATACCTTGGTTGCCGATCCAACTTCCAGGATAATTCGCGTAAAAATGCAGGCATTTTGCAGGTGAAGTGGGTAAATAGGAAGGAAAAGGAAATGGGTCAAATTCCAGTCGCAACCTTTCCTCAGGTTTTTCGTGTGCAGCCTGCAGCTTGGTTCCACAGATCAGAACACTCCGCAGTTGCGGATCTATGCTGAGAAAGAGAATCGGATGAAAAATTGCCTTCAAATACATGGCATCAATTACACACGAATAAATATCCACTGGCGAAAAGAAGGATTTTGGTGCTACCATATGGGGAATTAATAATGGTGTGTGTGTGTGTGACTGTCAAGATGGTGTCTGTCGGACATAGTCCGCAGAAGCAACATGCAACATGCACTTGTAGAAGCACCAGCCGTTTTTGCGTTGTTTTTGGCTTGCTTGTTTGCATTTGCTGCTGCAACAACAAGCGCACGCACGCATGCGTCGCTTGAAAACTTTCCGCGCAATCCCCAACAACTCACGCACGTCACCAACATGCAAAAAAGAAAGCGGCGCCGTTGTCATCGCTATTTTATCAAACACACAAGGCGGTTGGAAAGATGAAAAAAAACAACTATTTTCGGATGCCTCAAGTTGAACCCATTTCGCTCGTTCTGATTGACGTTTGGCTCTATTTTTGACAGCGCGCATTTCGCTAAAAATAGAACCCACCCGTTTACACGTTTTTGCTTTTTGTGAAAAATGGGGATCCTGGCGTGCACACTTTCGGAAGGCAAGCAAATCTCTTGTGCGTGCATTTTCGTTGATGTCTATGTGGTTTTTAAAAAATCAGGCGCCGCCGCATTTGACGCATTCGTGTCAACACCTTTCGCAAATGGGCAACAATGCGGACAATACCTGCGCTTCGGCGAACATGGCGCGAGTTTCCCACGCGCGTGCTTGGCTCGCACTGTGTTCGTGCGTCAGCTTTCCCTGTTGTTGCTGTGTGTCGCATTTCGACTGACGCACGTCAAGAAACGCAGCTGCGGCTCTGCCGCGCACGAGTTCAACATACACTTTGCTTACCCTTCTTTCTTACAAACACGTTCGGAAAACCAAATTCTAAAAAAATCACGGAACTTTTGAATTGGCAGCGCGTGTGTGTTGCACAAAATACAAAATTGCAATCGTCAAGCAGGACCCCTGAGTACGATGTATGGTCCACCCCATCTTGGTTTGCATAACGTGTCTTGTTCTTCTCGCTTTGCAATGTGGTGCAACTGCAATGTGCTTGTCCAGCTGTTTGTTGTTGATGTGTTCATTTTGCAACACGCGCCCCACCTCATTTCATTCCCTTCTTCTCTTCACCCCTTTTCATCGCGTTCGCGCTTTCAATTCGTTGCCCTTCACATCGGTTGTTGCTGTTGTGTGGTGCAACAACGGCGCATCACAAGATGCGTTTGCTGCTTGCGTTGTTTTCTTGCAATTGCTTTTTGAGGCTTGTCGACGAGCAGATTTTGCTGAAAGAAAAAAGAGTTTGCCACCAAGTGGAACAAACGCGCAAGGAATGCATGTCAATGTGTCAATTATCCATGTGGGCCACGCCACTTTGGTGTCATCAATTTGTCCACTATCAGTCCATGACGCACGTGCGTCAATTGATGTGTAAAAACCGACCGACCTCATTCGACCGACCGACCAATCAATCCCAAATCCCATCCATCCTCCCATGAGATGATCACAGGGATCGAATGATAATGGCTGCATAGTTGTGGTCTGCAGCTGCAAGAGCGCACGTGCGACTCTCTTGTGACGACCGTCGGCTATTAAGCTGCGGCGATGGTGATGGCTTCTGAGTGAGATGCAGGCACCTTGGTGTGAGCTCACGTGCTCACTTGCGCAACTCTGAAGAAGTCGTATTCGCACTCGTCAGAGAGAGCCTCTGCAGCAGCAGCAGTTGTCCTTCTGTGTGCCGCTCTGTGAACCACCAAAGGCGTTGGACTGAATGGACGGAGCGCACGCTCTCGGCCAAGCTTGTCCCGTCACTTGAGGCGTCTTGGAATGGCTTTCACGATCGGACAGAAGAGACGCAGATAGTGATCCTGATGAGCTGACGTCTCGCAGTTCAGTGAGTTGCTGCCATAGGAAGAACGAGAGAGTCAAGCCATCCGCTTTCATACCGCGTGCATGGCCCTCAAACATTTGAGTCACCTCTCACGTTGCAATGGTATACAGTCTGTAATGCTAATCGTGTGGTGTACAAATAGCAAATCGAAGCAGTGTACACCGTAGGTACAGTAGCTTGATGTAATATAATGGCACGCTTTTGATTACCCTGGCTGCCCGGACCCTCAGCTGGAACTCATTCGCGCGTCGGAAGCAGCCAGTGGCTGCGTGGTGGATCGAAAAAAATGGATGAAATTTTGAGCCCATTTGTCCAGCACCATAGCAACAGAGAGCAAGCAGATCAGACGGGGGAGCCGAGCGCAGCGCGAAACGAGAGCCACACAGCTGAGCCTGTTGCTTAGCAGTCTGCTTGAACCCTTCTTTATATTTCTTATTTCACAATGGATGATTGCTATCGTGCATTGCCGCTCTCCAAGAGAATTTCATTTCGGTTTCGGAGCAGTTGTGGGAATGGCTATTACCATCGCATCGAACGAGCTAGTGCTTCGTTCACTATGAGCACGCGCTCTCTTCCTACACTTAGTGTATTCGCTCTAGCAGATCAGACAGCGCAAAGCCAAGATGCACCACAAGACCACCTATGGTCCTCAGCCACACACACACCACTGCCACTCCCTTGAAATGAGCTCTTCGTTGCGGAGGCTTTTCTGGCGTGCTGACTCCTTGCAAAGAGTTCAGACTTTTCACAACAAGTCGCAGAAAACAAAGTCGTACTTAATACATGCTAAACAGTGCACGGTCCCGAACCGGTTCCATGTTCGCTCTGAACCGTCGGTCCTGTTTTGAGTGTCGCTTCCTCTATGGACCAGTCATTCCTGGAGCGCACACAGAGTGATGGGACCACTGCGCTCTCGCTTTTGACGATGGCACAAGCGAGATCGCGCTCTTCCGCAGCAGCAACAGTGGCGTCTTTAGCAGCCTTTCCAGCTATGAATCAGCGCTGTGTCCAGTCCAGCTACGCGTGTGTATAAGAGTGTGTATGTTTCTGTATGTGTTGTGCGCCTTCTCGTGGATGATCAAAACCATGCTAATACAGAAAGCGCGCGAGTGCTCCTCGGAGCGCCTCGCCGCCGTGTAGAGAACCCTGTATTCAAAAACACTGAGAGAACGGCATTTTTTCTACCACTAGGTGTGTATGGACGTGTGTGTATATATATTCGTGTGTGTGCTTACTGCACACGCCGCTCGCAAGCTCGCTCGGTTTTGTACCTCTCCATGGTAATTCAAAAGCCGCTCATAAAACAACGCTATGCAATAGAGAACCCCAGCGATGATGTTTGAGGTTGCAAGCACGATCTAAGTGTGCATGTGACCATAGATTTATCCCACAGACCCACCCACCAAAACAAACAAAATGCTTGATATCATGTCTGCACGTAGTAGTCGATTGACAAGCTGTGGACGGCTGCCTGTATACCCATTCCAGCAACACTGTTTGAAGCACTGTAGACATGCAGAACCTGTGAACACCCTGTCAGCAAGTAATGCGATGTTGACATAATACCAAGAGCCCATACCATAACTGCTCACAATCAATGAAACGGAATCTGTCTGCCCTCTAATTCGGTCCTTTGCTGCCTATTGGTGAATCGCAATTCGCGTTTCGAGGGAGAGATCTTGAAAGAAAGGGTGGAGTGGCAGCACTTGCGTGCAGATCTGCCATGCCGCTCGTGAAGTTCCCCAAGCGCAAGCAGCAGCAGCAGAAGCCGAAGAAAGACAAACCGAAGGATGCGCGCGACAAGTTCGTCAAGCAGCTGCTGCTGCGCGAGAGCGACGAGCGCCAGCGGACGCAGCAGGAGATCATGCAGGTGCGTTCTAGGAGATACTAACTACCCTTGGGGTGAAGCCACAAAACAAAGCAACTCTCTCGCTCACATGGCTACTCTCTATGGGTTTGTTTGTTCTACGCTGTAATTATCACACAGTTGATGCAGCAGCTCAATACGCTGATCCGCAAGGAGCAAAAAGTGCTGCCCGCCTACCACCGCGTACGTGTCTCTACGTATAGCTTCTCTTCCAAGTAGACCAACCACCCATGCTAATAGGTTCATACTCAACGGCCATTGCGTGGCGAACTCTGTCTGTTATGTACCATGGTTTGTGATGCAATAGCGCTTCAAGGATGAGGACCCGCGCAGCCTGTTTTACTACCGGATGCTGCGCCGCATCGGGCTCCCGGAGGTGCACGCGCGCTTCGCGCCGTGGTTCCTCAAGTCGAACCAGATCGTGCTCAACCGCTGGAGCTCCGTGCTCTTCGCGCGGCTCGAGCAGGCGTTCTACGCGCGACCCGAGGCGCTCTCGACGCTCGACGTGCGCATGCGCGAGCATCAGGCGCAGTACGACGCGACCATGAAGCCAGGGCGGCAATTGCAAGATGATGGCTACACTACTCCCTCACTTTCGTCATCATCAACATCAGCAGCAGTAGCATCTTCAAAAACCCTGGAGCCACGGGAACAGAACCAGCTCCTGCTCGAGCGCGCCTTCCGCGATTGCTCGTTCCCACACCAGCACCAAGAAGAACAGAACAACAGCAAGAAGAGGCACATTGGCCAGGAGCGAAAGACGATTGCTACGATCCAACAGGAGGACGCGCGAGCCCTAGAGAAGCTCGAGCTGATCCCGCATGTTCCCATCGTGAACGCACCTCCGGGACTCGCCCCCCAGGTGCGCGGCAAGCTCGAGAGCCACGGGAAACACATGTTCTTCACGTACAATGGCCGCTGGAAAGACGGCGAGATGCATGGACCCATGGGCGTGTATTCGTTCAGCGACGGCGGCAAATACAGTGGCGAATGGAAGGCGAGTCAGCAGCATGGCTCGGGGTGCACTGTGTACCCGAACGGGGTCACGTACAGCGGCTCCTTTGTCGACGGCAAGTTCCACGGCTTTGGCGTCACGGAGCAGAGCGGATTTGTCTACGAGGGCGAGTTCAAGAACGGCGTGCGCTGCGGCACGGACACGCTCCGGTTCACGCAGAGCGACACGTTCTACGAAGGCGAGTTCTACGACAATATGCGGCACGGGAAAGGCTCGGAGACCAACGGACTCGGGTACAGCTACGTTGGGGTCTGGCGTCAGAACCGCATGTGTGGCCCTGGACGATTGCTTTGCCCCGACGAGAAGGAGTTTTTCAAAGAGCAGTGGCCCATGTGCCTGCTGGGCGAGGCGATCCGCATGGTCAAGCGCGAGCGTGAAGGTGCTGCCGAGAAAGAGGAGAGCTGGTACCGTCAGCTGCTGCGCGTGCGGGACGATCTACGTGCGCTGGACCTCCAGTACGCGTTCTGGGACGCCGAGGAAGCGCGCCTGGCCGGCGAAGAGGACGCGCGCATTGAACGACTCAAGAAGGCGCGGCGCGAGAAGCGAGAGGTGCAGGCTACTGCGAAGAAAGCTTTTACGGAGAAAGCCCAGAAAGAAGTAGAGGAAGAGGAGGATGAAAATGGTAGTGAGAGTGAAGAAGGAGAGGAAGAAGAGAGTGGTGAGGAGGACGACGAACATGAGGAAGGCGAAGGCGAAGAGGAAGAGGGCGGAGAAGATGACGAAGCGGAGTCCAAAGCTGCAGAGTAGTTGATTTTTTTTCAACATTGTTACTTTCATTTTTTTTCTCTTTCTCTTAAAACTGTGACTGAGGGAGTGGTTGGGCGAGTGTGTGGATGGACCGACTGACACTGGACTGGATTGGGTAGGTAGATGCAGGACTGACTGACAATGCCCTCACACTTGCAACGACAACTTTCTCCGTACTTGTGCAACTAACGAAATGTGCTGGTGCGCTGCTCGCTTAATCTCTTCGCGCACCGCCGAGCTTCTCGAGCTCCTCGTCGATCTCCTTCATGTCCTTTGGGTCGAACTCTCCGTCAAACGGCGACACTGGCATGCCACTGGCGGCGGCGCTGCTGGCTCCCGACGCCAGTGGGTTGGAAGGAAAACCCGCAGACGCGAGACCCGAGACGACCGATGGTGGCACGACGCTGCCGAGCGCCGAGATCGGGTTCGGCACACCGGCGAGCGGCGAGTTCGAGATGATCTGCGAGCTCAGAGGACCTGCGAGCGACGTCGCCGCGCTGAAGAACGACTGGAACGCGATGCCGACCATCGACGACACGTCACTCAACTTTTTAGACAAGGCACACATAACCAAACAAACCAGTCAGTCTCAGTTGAGCAGCGTGGACACACATAAAAGTACCATCATCGTACGTTCTGCGGCGCTTCACCGAGCGCGATGGACTCTTCGACGCGGCGGTCAAGGAACGCCCACGTCTCATCAAAGTTTGGCGACGCGTCCGAGAGCATAAAGAGCTCCGTGCTCGCGTAGATGCCCGTGAGCAGCGCGCGCTTCGTGTACCAGCTCACGTCCGTCGACTTGTCGCCGGCAAAGTACCAGATCTCGTCCGAGAGCTTCGCGAGCTTGTTGAACGTCGTTGGCGCATTCTGCGGCAAAGCGCCGAGCGCCATGGCTTGCGGCCACGTCTGCATCACTGGCGCAATCAGCTCCAAGCGCGCGCGCACACCGTATTTGAGGCGGTCCGTGACGCTCATGATCTGCAAGAGCTCCGTGTTCGCAATGAGCTTCTCGCGGAGCTCGTCGTGGCACTTGTCCATGAAGTAGTCCACGAGCTCAATTGCGCCGCGTGGGAACATGCCGTGCGCGACCGACGGGTACCCCATGTCCGTAGCGCCAGCAGCGAGCGCTTCAATCGTCCAGCTGTATCGTCACCACAGCAAACATGATCACACACGTTAGTCCATTGCCATCATTCATTGCCGCAGAAGGATCGATCGGTGAGTCCACACAAAGCAGCAGCAAAGCAATGTATGCATCGTACCCGTGCTCGCCGACGTGGTTGAGTGCGTTCTCGAGGATCACAGACTCTGGGCTCGTGAACGCCTGCGACTGGTTCACGTTCTCTGACTGCTGCGCATCGGTCGCAAAGCCTCGGACGGAGCTGTTCGAGAGTGGTGTGGACTGCACGTGGAAGCTCTGGAGGAGAGCGCCCGTCTGCACAGTGGCGTGTGCAGCAAAAGCGCGGACAGCGAGTGCGCGAGTGGCGCTCTTTGGCGCAGCGCGACGCGCAGCGGTGACAGCAACGGCAGCAGCAGCAGCGCGCATCTTGATCTTGGTCTCGTTGCTTTGGCTGTCGACGGAATTCGAGTGAGTGTTGGCGTATCTGGATGTGAGCCGCACAAAAAGAAACTTCACAGAGAAACAGCCCCCTGTCAAAAATGATGGTTGATGTTGGGGATCATCTTTGAGAAAGAGCTCTTTTTCTGATAAAATGAAGGCTCGTTTCCGCATTTTCGTTTCTTGTGCGCCTTCAACATGCAAATTGGTTATCCGCTGTATGTGTATGAAGGACGAGGAAGGAGAACGCAGTGTGTGCGGATAGAACAGAAGGGAGGAGAAGAAGATAACAGCGAAGCTATAAGGATGACGTAGTGCTGCTGGACGTGCTTGCTGTGCTGTGTGGGCGAGTGGTGATCGCGAGCGACGAGCGTCAACGCAGCTAACGTTCGTTATTCGTTTGCGTCCAAGCCTCATGTTTGCGCGCTGGAACCGCCTACCTACCTACCATACGCGCCACACAGCGGTTCTTGATCGACTGAGAAGCAGCGTTGCAAACATGTACGTTGGTTGTATATATATGGCTCAGTCAGTCAATCTGTGTGTGTGTGTGTGTGTGTGTGTGTGTCAATGGATGCTTCCTGTCATCGTTTTGGATTGTATTAGGTATTCAGAATTGTACGGAACACCTGAACTCTACACGTACTACCTGACACGAAGACACCTCACTCAAGAGCAGCGACCACGAACAAGTTTGATTGCAAGACGACAAAGTCTCGCTATGAAGCCGGCATTTCCAGACTGTTGCTGATCAGAACAGAGAAGGCTGCAGTCAAATTCGGTCGTTATGAATGCAAATGTGGGACTGCGCACAACCAACCAACTGCGGTGTTGTTTCTCAGGGTGCGCGCTTGAGCGGCAATCCTCCAGAGAAGAAGAAGCATGCTCGACGAGACCGTGACGTACCGAATTGCAATGGAGTGAAGGCATCGCAGCTTGACGCGATGATTCACCATGCCGCAGCAGACTTCTTTCCAGCGAGAGAGTGGTTTCGGGTTCCTTTTGAGCCGGACTTCACGTTTGCAATGGATTATGGAGCTGTGGCGGCGTTGCGCGAAACCTTCGCAATCTGGCGCGCGCTTTCGTGTTATGCTGGGTTTGGTGTCGATGGGAATCTTTTGTTCTGGAACAAAATCATGTACATCGGACACTGTTGAGACCCGCGTTCTAGAGCTCACATTCAGCTTCTCATTTACGAAGAAGAAGGGCGACATGATCGCAGTGACGTGCTGCTTCGGCAGCCACAGGAGCCCGAAGCACGAACCCAGAGCCCGGGACTGGCTGAGAGAAGTGATTCGTGTTCAGGCACAATTTCACCGAGCTGTACCGACCACTGTGTGCCAGAGAAGCTTCCAGACATTGCAGCCGTTTATGGACGAAGCTCGCGCAGAGAGAGTGAAGATCGGTCTCTCTTTGGAGTTTGGGTTTCCATACGCGATCACTATGTACACGGAAGCGATGCAGGCGACCAGCCTCGATGCTATATCTGACAGTGACTCGATCTTTCAAATTGAGGGAGTCTGGCTCACAGGCGTCAATACCAAGAATGCTAATGAAACGGCTACATTAACCATCCTCCTGAGCAACCTCCGGGTCGCGATGCCGAGCCTGCATGTGCAGTTCGATGACCGTGTGGCTGTCGACGAGTTCGCGCGATTCGTGAATGCAGCCTTTCAAATTACAAGATCGACGATCGAAAAAGCTGCTGTCGCTGACGGTGTCTGAAGACGACATGGGAGCGCACCGATTCGCGTGTCTCTTCTCCGCGCTGCCGCTTTTGCGCTCGCTTCGAACTCTGCGTCTTGAAGGTTTCTATGGAAACAGTCAGCGAAAATTGCCAAAGCTCGAGTCTCAGTAGCTCAAGTACGCCATCTTCCATCCAGCGATGAGAGCATCCAGCTGGCGGCATCTCACGTTTACGAACTGCAGCTTTGCTGGGAATGTTTGTGAAGAGTTTTGGGGCGTGAGGGAGAATCCATACGAGTCCATTAACGCAGCGACATTGGCGAGTTTGATGATCCAAGGAGACAAAGCTTCGGACGAAATGCAACCTCCTTCAACTCTTTCGATCACTCATGTAACAAGTGACGCTGTTGTTTGAGAACATCCAAGCGACGGCGCTCCTGGTCTCCTTACTTTGCAGAATGAATTACTTTCGAGTCTGACGGGTGAGGATTGAAAACTGGCTGTGCGTGCTGGTACCCGGGTATGGCTTTGGCTGGGTACGCCATCAAGACATCGTTGAGATTAGTAAGTGGGTAAACTCGCCGATCTCGTCGTCACTCACGGGCTTTGAGCAGCACGGTCTCTATACGGTGACCGAGCTGTTGCTATTCTTGGCGCAATTGGAGGCAACCTAGAAGCTCTACGAATCGGCAGCAGGAAAACCACGAGTGGGATTCTGAACGATGTGTCTGGACGCTGTCCCAACTAGAAGCATCTGGATGTGCGAGGCACACTCGTGCACCTGAGTCGGCCATCGCTTGAGCGCAGCTTGTCCCAGCGATTTACAAAACTGGAGTCACTTACACTTGAATGGAGCGCAACTAACATCAAAGCACTCATTGGCATCTTATTAGATCCAGTCAACAACGTCGGCGTGCGCCATCTGAAGCAACTGAAGCTCTGCAAGAGGGTGACCCAGTGTACGTACGAGAAGTTCGTGTGCCCGATCGTCGAGATGCTCAAGGTGAACGATGTGCTCGAAGAAGTGTGTTTTGCTGGCGGATGGCAGAACCGAGAGCTGATCTCCCAGTTCGCAGCTTTTGACAGACAACCTGTGCCAATGGCCCAGACAATCCGTCGGCGACTGGCGTTTCTCAGCGTTCTGCAGTCGGGTGATATGTGGGAGTGGCGCTCGAGCATTGCAGCGTCTGGATTCGTTCCTAGTCGCATTGATCTTCAAGTTTGCAGCAAGTAGACCTGTGAAGCGGAAGGTTTGGTTTTTCTCGATGCCGTTTGAAGTGTGCCACTTGCTTATTTTGCTAAACGAGTTTTGAAAGGATGGTGTTCACATTGCAGCCTTCATTTTGATAAACTTTTTTGAAGCCAATGCCATAGCTTGGTTCTGTAGTAAACTCATTCAAATGTCATCTATGAGGCAAAATAGCTGCAAACTGACTGATTCGAAGACTCGCTTCGAGCCACTCATTCGGATGCCTCACTGCAACAGTTATTCCGTGGTTGTGAATGCATGTTCTGTGCTTAACTGCTGCGACTTTGTACGAAATCTGGGGCGAGACGTCAAATATCGTGGCCTTGCTCTCTGAGAGCCCCTCGAGGATGCCTTCGCTGAGATCTCCAACGCTTTAATGTAGAAAGTGGGTTCTCGCAGCTCAGTACTGATGTACGCGGCACCCCAGTGGCGCAACGGACAGCCATGGTGCTGACCGTGGCGCGGGACGGACCCATGAATGATGATCTGCTCGCAGTCCAACAGCGCGTAGTCCTTGCGCACACCCTCTCGGCCGTTGATGTGCGGATGTGGTACGTGTTCTTCATGTCGAACCTGGCAGACGAGATGACGCGAATGAACGCATTGCGGATGAACAGCAGGGTGTCGTGGACTGACCAGCCGATGCCCTTGAGAAACATGCGAAACTGCACCCGGTCATCGTACTTGAGGTGGTGGTTCTCGCGAAACTTGCGGTGCTAATGCCTCATACGGAGCGGGAAGCACTTCACCTCCGTGCTGTCGATGTTCGTGGTGGTGGTCTGCGGTTGTTCGTTCGTCTGGTTCGTTTCTGGAATGAGTCACTGCATTGGAGTCGAGATTGCGTGATGAAGCGCTTCATAATTGGCTCAAAACGGTCGACGAAGTTCGGGGCCTCAGGATTTGCTGAGCTGCTGCTCGAGCGAGACACGGAACAAATGTTTGCACCAAGTAGCTCGTGGTGTGCGCAGTAGCAAAGCAGAGGCCCTCCTCACAAGCACGCGACAGCGCTTAACAAGCCGAGGCGCTTCCTGGAATGGCACCTTGTAGGTGACGTTACATTTCATCGCTGAAGATGTGCGGTTTGGCGATACCACTCATTGCCATTTTGTGCTCGTCAATCACGAGCTGCTCAGTGATGTTTTCACGAACGAGTATCGCAACGGCTTCTTGGGGAGCACGACTATGCAAGCGAAGAGCAAAGAGCCTGGACTCCATTGCCATCACCCACTCGACCAGATCGTGACTCCTGCACACAGACATGTCAACAACAAGAACATCACGATGTTAGCCGTCCAACTTCCCGTCGCAAGCTGTGGAATAGATACCACACACAAACTAGCGATTATTCACGTAATACTATCAGCAAAATGCAATGCAAAGCGCATCGTCATTTGTCGCTTGTAAAGAGCTCTTGGAAGACCTCTGGCGCGCCTTCAACTCGATAGTGCAGCTCACTTCTCGAGCAACCGCGGGGCGACACAGAAAAAACGGCTCTCAGAGCGCCTTCGTAGCAGTCCCACGCGCTCACACTTCCAGTTCAATATATTCTGGTACGCGCGTGTGCAGAACGAGAGCTGCGGTGCACTTGGTTGGGGTGGTGATGGTGATGTGCGCATGCCAACGCCCATTTTCGTTCTGTGTGAGTTCACTCCTGTTGCTCTCTTCACACTCGCTTGATCAACTTTGCTTGAGCCTCTGTGTCTTGGGAAGGCATGGCGTAGATCGGATCGTTCACGAATTCTTCTGACCCATAAGGAAGGATTTTGCGATGAATGTCGGACAGCTTCTCAGCGTTAAGCGGATGATCTTTCGCGCTTGACATCGCAGCCCACAGCTCGCTGAAACTCTTTTGCTCTTTGTTATTGTCTGCGCGACGCAAATTAATCCAAGTCGCTCGCCCTCTTGGCGCTTTTTTGCACTCCACAAAGCCCGTTTTGTCTGCGCTCATCCGAATAAACTGGAACTGCTGGATTCCGCTGAGTTTCTTGTACATGCTTGGAAAAAACTCAACGAGAGTGCTGATGGTTCAGCAGTCATGTTTTGACACGTATCGCTTGATGTAGCCGAAACTGCGGTCACACTGGTTCTTGGTGTGCCCCTTAACGAGAAATTTCAGCGTCGCTTTCTGGAGGGCGCCGTAGTCAACGAGGAACAACAAAAACCAAAGAACATAGCTGTTCTTGTTCTGGCCGCCACAATTGTCGGGCCAGACAATGACCTTCTTTCTCGGGGGCAGTGTTCCTAGCGCTTCGTTGGCCTCGCTGCGTTCTTGGCTTTGCTTGACTTCTTTTGGATCCTCGAGTACACCCTGTAGCCCCAGTGCGTACTTCAGCATTGCTGCAACCTCGTTGGCACCTTTGTCCCCCTCCCTTGCGCTCGCTGTACATGAAGTTGTAGTACAGCTTGTCGTTTGCGCAGTACACACCGAACAACGACAGGAAGTACCAACCCGACGGTGTGTCTGTCAAGTTGGAAAGGGAAAGATTCTGCGCATAGTTCATCTTGAACACGAACGTGTCTTCATCTGCTCTCGCCAAGTCATGCTTGTGATCGATCCTGAAAAGAACCAAAAATTCACTTGTGAGAAATCAAAAGTACCCTAAAATACCCGCAACAAACCCAAAGTATCCTACAATTGTTGCCTTCAAACAAAAAAAACTTAACTTACCGCATGAGTTTCGCGCTCTTGACGTGATTTGTGAACACCTCCGTCTCGTCGGTTGTTGGCTGCGCCTTCATTCGTACTCGATAGATCTTGCATTGGTCGCAAACTTGGTCACGGGGGCTTCGAATACGAATGGTCGGGCACCACTGTTTTAGGACCTCTATGAACAAGCTGCGAGACGGCTTCATCATCCGCGCGTTGCAGTCGTCGGCTCACTGGAGATACTCTCGCCACAGTTTCTCCCACGTATTCGACACTGGAAGCATGGTGTATGGGTAGTAGGAGGAATAGCACTTGATTCGACCGCCATCCTTTTTCGACATTTGCACTCGCACAGGAACAGGCTCGCCGGTTTCTTCCGCCACTCTTCCGAACCACCAACCCAGTATCTCACCATCGACGACCTGCGCGTTGGTGTTTCCCACGCCTCCATGAGTCTTCACTGAGATGTCGCCGAGGCTGACCTGCTGGCGATAGAGAACAAGAGTGCGGTGCGACACTCTGTAGCTCGACTGAATTTTTTATTGCAAATCTTCCCAATCAAAGGAAGGATGCATTCGCAGCGCACGCTCTGGCGCTCGTTGGCACTGCTCGTCGAAAAGTACTCGCGGAGTGAAAGCGCAGTGAGAACGGAAGTCTTGCGCTCTTCTTATGTCACGCTCACTATGGACCGCACCAACTTGATCACACCGTCACGCTTGTTTTGGAGGCACTTCTTGGAACAGCATTCCCGCTCAATCATCGCTGTAACCGCCGCATCTTGGCTCTCTTATTCGACGGCCAGTGCAAAAACCCAGTCACCGTCGCTGACTCCGCCACCACTGTTGGCCGCGGCATCATCGGCGTCGTCTGCGCTACTCGCTTCGTCGACTCACAGTATTATTCGCTTATAAGGCTGGAACGTTGTTCCGCAATCGGACAAGGGAAGTCCTCGCTTCTTAAGCGATTAACCTTCATTTCAGTAAAACTTTGACGAGTAGGTTTGGGACGTTCTATTTTGTGTTCGGATACCAGTGAGGCCAAGCGAGGCGAGTTTGCATAATTTGTACAAACACGTATAGTGACAGTTACCTTTCAGCAAGTATAAACACTTTGATGTTGCGCGTAGGTCTTCTCAAGGTCATCTGTCGATTACTTACCTTTTGGCCAATCAAATCGTTTGATTTGGCAGCATCCTCCAATCAAATCGTCTAGTTTAGCGTTCTTTTTATCGCGGACGGAACCCAAAACGAGCGTTCTTTTAAATACGATCCCGGTTTTAATCTAGTCTGCAAGTCTGGCTGATTACTTACCAATACCACCAGAACCAATAGAAATGCGCGAAACTCGCATTCACCTGCATTCTTCAAGCCAATCAATACAGCAGCAATATGCAACTGTAGAGACCTCTTTCCCCACATTTCCCATTTTCAGGCCATCTGTGGTAAGGAATCAGATGATGATATGCATTTGCTAGGTGCCATCCCATTTATAGCCAATGAAAACGCCGAAAGCATTGATTGACTGACTGATGATGTGCACGAATAGGGACGTGGATGATCCGCCAATCGTCGTTGCCGCATGCGCATCCGCTCTCCACAGACTCTCGCTCTGTGTGTGTGTGTGTATGCCATACGACAAGGGCTGACTGCCACGCTCGCTCGCTCGCTCACTCACTCACTCACTCCCGCATTCGCCGCGTCGCCGACCAGTCAACCAAGCCACACACACATAGACACACACACACATCCGCACACAATGATTGAGCTGCCCGTGATCGACCTCAAGCACTACAAGCTCACGGGCGACAAGGCCGAGTGCGAGAAAGCCGCCGAGTCGCTGCGCGAGTACGGCGTGCTCTGTCTGCGCGACGAGGTAATGCCTTAGTGCCGCCCCCCCCCCCCCCCCC